>NDXB01008332.1:0-86985 GCA_002631895.1 Agapornis roseicollis | reverse complement strand
GGGGGGGGGGGCGGGGTGGTGGGGGGGTGGTTGTGGGGGGGGGGGGGGGGGGGGGGGAGGAGAGGATTTTTACAACTTCAGTCTTGTGACTTATTGAACACTTTCTTGAAGTGTTTCCTCTGGAAACTTGTCTCAAATGAGGGTTGTGAGCCTTAACAAAGAAGGGTGTTGTTCGGGAGCCAACAGGTGACGGGGTGAAACCTGAGTCTGTGTGTACATTGGAGTAAAGTCTGGCTGCTGTTTAAAATAGAATTAAAAAAATCAATGGGAGGCTGTAAAAGGCAAGACTTCTGTCTTTCTAAATCTGTACACCCCTCTCGTAAAGACAGAGGGGGGAAGCATCCGTGAGAATACCGCTTCCTGGGCTAGAGGCTTGGTTCTTGCCCAACTGCAGCATATGCTTGTATTTCCATCACTGCTACATCGTGCCAAGCATAATACACCCAAATCAGATGTGTTGGCGTGGAGCGATGCTTTGTCACGGCGCTTCCTCCTTTTGTTGATGCAGGTAGCCTGTCTGCGCAGTGCGGCTCCTCACCAGAAAATACCCTGAGAAGGATCCTCCAACCTCCAGTTGGAAAAGTGATCTTTGTGCTGGGATGCGGGAGGAGGCAGGCAGTTAACTCTTCTGTTGGTCCTTATAGGGCAGCTAAGGAAAGGGAAAGAAGTTCCTACTTCTAGGGTCCATCTAAAGGTCTGTTTGAATGAACGCGCTTAGTTTCTTTCCCCAATGCTCTGGGTAGTTCATCACTCAATACATTACTTGTATTGTAGTTAGGGAATGGGACTTTCTAATCGTTCAGGTGATACGTACTGGAAATGGTCTTTAAATTATTAATAGTTATTTTATGGTGGTTCATTGTTGCTGTATTACACCCTTCCTCTTCTAATGTAGTGCACCAGGGATTAAATAAGCAGGTGAATGGGCTGGCCATGCTAATCTTAACTCGTTGAGCCTTCATTGTGAATGGATGCATGTGATATGCATCTTGTATCCCCTATAGCCTTGTTAACAAGGCTTCTAACAAAAAAGTTGTTAAAACAATTTGCCCTGCAGGACAGAGTAAAACAGCAGGGGATGGGCGAGGAGATGTTTGTCTGACTGTGCTCACAAATCCTGACCTCTTCTATCTGGTCAGGGGGGAACATAACCAGTGAGCTGGGAATCCAAGCACAGGGAATAACCTTCCTATGCTCTTCAGCTTTGCTCTAAGTTTGGTGTACTAAGAGGTTTGTAACTAAGTAGGAGTGTAGTTTGCCTTTGCTTCTAAGAGCTGAATTGTAATATGGTTGGTTTAATACATCAGTGGAAAAATGTATTAATTGCTTTTCTTTTTAAATCAAATTTAGCTGCTTAATTCAATAATGTTATTCATAGTTGTCAAGATGCCAGTGAAATACCTCCTTGTAGGCTGTGAAGCTTTTTTTGAGAGGTAGTGTTTGAACAGAGCTGAAACCTCAAACTGTTCCACAGACTTTAAGAAAGCAAAACAAAACTTCCTTGCTGTGTTTGGTAGAAGTCATGGCAGGAGTAGAAAGACCACCTTTCTACTCATCCCTCGGAAAGCATTTATTTTTTCAGCTGCTGTTTATGTTCATTTGAATCCTCCTTAGGATGTAATCATTTTAAACAGATCACTTTGAAGGATGAGTGCAGCTGGGGGGCAGGGAGGAAGAACCCTGTCGTTTTAAAATGCAAACCAAATTACACTGGAGCAGGAGAGGAAGGAGAACTCCTAAACAAGCAATTGCTAAAATAGTTGTGCAGATAGCCTGCTGTTAAGCTGGGCCAGTGCAGGAGCCTCATGCTCCGTAACACTGCAATATTTGTGACGTGGCCGTGCCGATAATATATGGTATACTGTCAGTCGTTTTATAGCTGGCTTAACATTAAGGGGATTGAACTAGATGACCTTTGAAGGTCCCTTCCAACCCAGACTATGCTTTGATTCTATGATTAGCTATATGGTAATGTTTTTCTTTTAAAGTGAATGCTGTCCTTTGAGTAATGTTAGTTAACTGAGATTTATGAACCTCACTTTAAACATTTCCAATCACCTTATCTGGGGATGAGCACCCTGACTATAAAGTTACAGTTGAAGGTAAGGTATATTTTTCCTTTATTCTCTACCAGCCATGCTTTCAACCTGCTTTGTATCACTGGGAAATGGGCCTGTGCTTTTCTCTTGTTGGAGCTGGAGCATGTGCTGTCTGAAATGGATGGCTTAAAGGTGGCCCAGGCAGGATTAGTCTCTGAGGAAAAGCAGTGTGGTCTCTTATGTACCAGTGCCTTGTCTTCCTTTGGAATTGGGCAACACTCCAGCACTCACATACTTTTGCTATGCTGTGCAATCCCAACAGTACCCAGCCACACAGAAGTAGCTTGTAGCTTTAGTGTTCAAAACTCCTCAGAAAAGTTAACAAGTCTTCATGCATCCAGATTTTGGTTTCCTTGTCTTTCAAGAAAGGAAAGAGAGTCAGATGTTAACCTTTGATCCTATGCAGAAAGGCTTTTGAACAATCAACATGAAGCAGTTACCCAGTTACCGGTGTGCTTGTGAGTGTTGGGCGCTGTGTGAGCAAGCCAGGGTACAGCCTGCTTGAGCACCTGGGGGCTGGCAGACCTGAACCTGTCTCTGCCTAGCTTACCTTTCAGATCTGCTGCATGCAGTGCGGTTGAGGTTGGGCTGCCTGATGAAGTGTGGGCAAGGGTGTTTCACCGAGTGACTCCATTCATTCCTGGGCTGTTGGACAGAGGTCAGGCCTTGAAAAGTGGCAGTTTGGTCAACACAAATCTTACAACAGTGCTGTAAGAATTGGAAATACTAGTTTAGGTGTCAGTGATTGTAAACCAGGTATCTATCCCCTTCCAACGGGAAATTGTAAAACAGTTCATGTGCTGCTGAGATCATCTTGGAAGTACTTGAGCTTCTCAATGATACTCACAGTGATTTCATACTTAATAATTATTTGGGTATAGGTGGTGCAGAACACAAGCTGCCAACCTGAGCATCTCCATCTGTCTGCAACAGTGAGAACTGTTGCCTTTTTTTTTTTCCTGTTCATTTCTTAACTGCATCACAGTACTCCTCTGTCCTTCCTTCTTCACACCCTAGTTTATACAAGCAGTAACAAAACCATACCTGACACTTGACTTCATTTCCACTAGTATGTGGAGACAGGAAACAGTTTTGTACCACTTGTGTTATTGTTTGTTTCTGAAGGAAACTAATTGAAGACATCTAGTATGTACCAGGATGTCTGTCTTTCTAATTTAAATATACAGGACTGAGTTTCTAGGACTGACTTTGGGTTTATTCACCTTCCTTCACAGAGACTGGAATATGGTGTTAATAATATGGTAAGATGGTGTTAATAATAACAGCTCGGAAGCTGTTTTGCTAAGCTTAAGTTGTTCAGCTAGAGTGAGATTTCGGAAGTTTGCCTGACAGCTCACAAACATTGTAGAAACAGCCTGTTGTCAGGTTTGCTTTGCCCCATCAAATATTACATGAATCTCCTGTTGCAGTGCAGCTATGCAGTGTAACAGTGTTGGCATCTTAGCAGGGCACCAAAAATGTTTTCAAACTAGAGGCTTCTGGAGTAAAGTTAACAAGCCAGCTCACTTTTTTGAGCACTAGCCCAGTGGCAGAACGAAGTAATCCCATCTCTTTTTATTGAGTGTGGGACTGTATAGATGTATTGAAAACAGGGGTAGATAAGAGTGCATAATAGTGAATATCGTCATTCCTCTGAGTTTCTAGCTTTGGGATGCGTGTGGCCACTTTTTATGGAGCTGGTTTGGGTTTATGTATTGAGTCCACATAGCCTGGCACTAACCAGTTCCTCACACTTGGAGGACAAGAAACTCCTTTTGAGTAACAGGAGAACAATTGGGTACACAGTCTTAAATCTTTCTTTCACCTGTGGTCTAGCAGCAACTTATTTTCTCTAAAATGGTGGTGGTGAGACTGGAAATGTAACGTGGGACCCCCTGACAGATTTTAGGTTGCTCTCCCCTTTAGACCCACCAGCAAGTGTCAAAGAGAGAAAAATTTTCTTCACTGGTAGAATTGCATCTGTGTTTAGATGAATAGATGAAAGAATTGCCTAAAAAGGGGAAGGCACAGCTCATATGAAATGTTGTACTGTCAAAGCCAACTTGTTTCTAACCCCAGTGGTCAGTGTGCCTGTCATGGCAGGATCCATCCCCCTTGCTTCTGGTTATCTGTATTTCACTGAAATTCCTGGTGTGAGTTTCCTAAGAACTTCTGGTAAAATGAGTGTATTTTATCTTATGAAATTTATCTTATTTATCTTAATAAGCTTTTAAATGCAGAATGCTACAGATGCTGTTGAGAGCTGCCTTTGCCAGTGGTGACTCAAAACGATCCCACTGATGCAAAGCTTTGCAGGCTCCATGAATCAAGAGAAGCATCTTCCTGTAGCATTTTACATTAGCAGAACAATGGTGATGTATTTTACAGAGCCTAATCGGGCATAGTTGGATTTCAGATACTTAACTGGACCACTGCCCTTCCGCTCAGACACAGCTAAAATGAAGTTCTCAGAGGAATCCAGCTGGATTGTGACAAACAGGATGCCACTTGCACAGTTGTCTTTCCCCAACAATTTCTTTAGTTTTTGACAAGCGTTTGTTGTGTCTTTTGTGTTACTAGGCTGGTGGTAGTGATGACTTCAGGAAGAGCTCGTGTCATTCCTTTTGTTATTATCTGCTCAATGAGTCTTCCTCAATATACCCGTGTATAACCTGTGATGTGAAATGAGCCAAAGTGTAAAAGATGACAAGTGTTAATCTTGAAACACATTGTGTTTGCCAAACACAGTAGTGTGTGTCGAGTTTTCTTTTTGAGTCGTTGTATTTTTATAACTTTAAGCACTTCTGAATTGCTTGTAGCCAGTTGTAACGATGCTTCAGTCATTTATTTGTCTGGGCAACACAAGGAATACTAAACTGTTGTAAGATCATTTACACTGGTACGTAGTTGTTGCACGTTCAAATTTATTAAAGCTCTGCCAATCTCTTCCTCCAGATCAATTGCTTGATGAGCTGCGGCTGCGATAATTAACGCTTCACACTTGTGCCATTGGAGATGGAACCCAAAGCAAATAATCTCGTTTTTGGGTGCCAGCGAAGCTCAACATCTGACGATGACTCTGGCTGTGCTTTGGAAGAATATGCCTGGGTCCCGCCAGGCCTCAGACCAGAGCAGGTACCGTTTGCTGCTGCAATTTTGCAATGACCCTAGTAAGGACTGTCTGAGGCAGTGATAGGCTGCTCCCATATGTCTGATTGAATTCTTACAGAGGTTAAAACTTAAATGCATCTAGAACTCTTCACTTGTTTTGTTTCCTATTCCAATAAGGCTGTGTTTAGGGAGCCTAAAATCCTCGACGCTGAGGAGTTTTATGTTCCAAATGAAGTTCGCAGTCAAGATCTTTCAATAAATACGTGCCATAGAGGTACATGTTGTCAAGTCTAAAAGCAGCACAGAAATTTCTCTTTGAAATAAGTTCCTAGGTTAAATTAAAGCTCATGGCACACCTTGTGGCATTGTGCTGCTTGGCTAGTGCTTCACTGCGCTTGTAGAAGTCTTCAAATAATCAGGCATTTGACATCTAGAACATGTGCACGTAAACTAAAGTGTCACTGTGACAAGTAGTAATGTATTTTACGCTTGTTTAAATAGTTGTACACCTGCCATTTGTTCATGAGAGGATTTCACTTGTACAGTCCCTGGAGCTGACACACATGGGGTGGTTGGGCTGTTCCTTCCCCCCACCCCTTTTTCTTTTATAACATCACAAACATCATGGCAATGGAAGTAAAAGTGAAATTGTTGATGGGGAAGTTGCTAGATGAGATTAAAATGGCCCTCTCTCATGGTATTCATTTCCTTGATGATATTGCCAACTGTGCTGAAGCCATGCACTCAGTAATGTCCAGATCTCAGACTTCAGTGTTAAGTGGACAGGCTGTACCATCTGCTGATGGAGTCAGAGCAACCCCTCTTCAGCTGTCAAGCTAATACAGTCTGTAGCTGTAAAGGTGCAGAAGATGTCTCCTTTTTGCTATGCAGAGATTTTCTTATCATGAATAAAGTAATGAGTCAGCAGGAATTCCAAATTATGGGCTATTTTTAGGGAAACTCTTTTTATCCCTCACTTGAGCATCTATAAGAATCCTGATGAATCAGACCTGAAGGCAAACAGCAAGCTAACATTCTTCCAGAAGAATTAAATGCCCTGAAATACCCTCATAATGCAGGTAGCTCAAACTCACTTAGACTTTTTCCCAAGAAAAGTGACTTGTTTTAAGAGTGGTGCAACAAACTTCAGAAAAGGGCATAAAACATCTTTAAAGCTTCACTTCTTACTGCATGTTATCTTTTCCTGCAGCTTCTTGAAATAAACTCAGTAGCAAGTGGGCTTACAGCAGACCTCTGATGTTTAAATTTTGGCTAAAGGAAGACCATGTCATGTTTCGTACAACCTGTCCCATGTCATTTTGATTGCTTCCTGAGTCAAGTGACTGATTACTGCTTCTTTTTCATCTGTCTTGAACAGTAATAAGCTGTTGACCTGAGCATTATTTAGATCTGGATGGCAAGTAATATTTTTGTCTATAGTCGGCTCTTATTTACAGCCCCAGGCCTCGTGACAGGCTGGAAACTGCATAGGAAAAACAATAAATCTGTAACTGTTCCACAAAAATATGTTTTGCCATTGGGCTTTGCCATGGTGTTCATTACAGCTTTCCTGTCATCATTTTCTTCTGGGGAAAAAAGAGAAAGAGTGAAGATTGATAAATGTGTACCCCTAATATTAATTCCTTCATCAAAAGCCTGTGAAAATGTGGTGGTTAATTTGCATCTGATTGAAATGTGGCTGGATCCAGCCTTCTCCCCAGGGAAGGATGTTTCCACCTTCCTACTAAAGCCCACATGGAAGCAATGAAAGCTGATGCTTTGGGGTGAACCTGATCAGCAGGAGACTACAAAACAGCTTTTGTCTCAACAATGTGTAAAATGCAGAGAGCAAATTAAATCTGTTTATATAGTGGCTGTTTTCTGGCAAGCTTCATGCCTTGTGTGGTAAATTGCAGAGGGGAAACTTGGAATTTCCACGGGATTGTTGACCAGCCCTGAAGGGGGTGGGAATAATGAGAACATTAAATGTGCATAATTTATGATCCCCCCCAATTGTCACTGCAAATTGCATTCCAGAAAAGCAATTCAGCAGCTGGGTGCTAGTTTTATCAGAGACAATTCAGGTTTGCTGAGCTGGTTCATCTGGGTCTCGTATTTTCAGCACAAACCCTGTCAGACAGAGGTCTAATGTAGCGTAACCTTCTTCCTTCTTAAATGAGACCTGAGATAAAACAGTAGCTGAAGGAGTGCTCGGGTGATGTGTGTCCCTCAGTCTGAACTTTGCGTTCCTCCTGGTCAGGTCCAGCTGTATTTCGCCTGCTTGCCAGAGGAGAAGGTCCCTTACGTTAACAGCCCTGGAGAGAAACACCGAATTAAACAACTTCTGTATCAGCTGCCTCCCCATGATAATGAGGTAAATACGGAATTTAAGGATGCACTGTCAGGGCTCAGGTCTCCCTGGTGGCTTTTATGTGGAGAATTACCTACCTGTGTATTTTATTACAAGCTTAAACTGTGGCCTGCAGTGGCATCTGACCTATAAAGCAGCACGGTGTGTACACTGAGCCCATTGTTTAGCTGTCCGGTTGGCTTGTGTGCAGATAAGAGCTGTCTGGAAGGACACTGCCTTTGCTTGTTAGGGAGGCTGGTGTCACTGCAATAAACTTAACACAAGTTGGTTTTATAGTGTTTGCAGCCACCCACCAATTACCAGGAACCTACAAATTCCTGGAATTGCATTGTAGCACACAAAAAGGATGCTTTGTGATAGTAAAAGGTTTGCATCTCAGATATGCAGTGCAATTTGGAGTAGAAGTGGAAATAACAAACAAGCTCTTTGTAAGGAAAAGGGGCGGGGGTGTCAATACTTAAGATCTTGTGTATACTGCAGTACTTAGTCGTGGGCACTTAACCATAAATCTAAAGGACAATGTTGTGGCTGATTTAGGTTCATTCCATGATTTTAGGGTAGCAGCAGGTTTTGGGTTGGCTTGTTACAATCTTAGTTCTTGCCTGGGCAACTTCTTAGTTCAATATGGGAGGTTTTTTCCCTGTAGTACAAAATATCTCTCTGTACTTTGTGTTGTGCCATATTAGAGGAATAGTAACATGGTAGAGAAGACAGGCTGCAGAAGTTTAGTGATGATTGCCAGCATGCCTGATGAATTTCTTGCATATATGCACTTACTGATCTGTTACGTTGAACGCTCAGTATCTAAAATAAGTTCTCCTGTGTTTTCACTGGAAGGTGAGATACTGCCAGTCCTTAAGTGAAGAAGAAAAGAAGGAACTGCAGATGTTCAGTTCTCAGCGCAAAAAGGAGGCACTCGGCCGAGGCACTATTAAACTACTCTCAAGAGCGGTGATGCATGCAGTGTGTGAACAGGTAATACTGCTGGTGTCACAAGATAACTAGTGGGCTGAATAATGTAAAACTACAGTATCTCAATATTAAATGTGAGCTTGTCTCTCTGAACACCAGAACGCTGCCTCATGACACGTGAAAAACTGGCATATGCTTAAAAATGTTACTATGTATGAAATAAACTCCTGTGCACAAGAGGTTTGTTGGTGCACAGTTTGTCTAGGCCAAAATTGAGAATATTTTTTACCTTTCTTTTCCATGTTAAACCTGCGTTATTGGGTTTGGTGTTTTAACTTAGGTTTAATTGCTAAAAGCTGGTAGCGTGGGATGGGAAGTGTGTTCACTTTCTGGTTTTGTTCCTAGTGTGGTACAAAAGTAAACGGCGGTGAAGTTGCAGTCTTTGCCTCGAGAGCTGGGCCTGGTGTGTGCTGGCATCCCTCGTGTTTTGTGTGCTTCACGTGTAACGAGCTGCTCGTTGACCTTATCTACTTCTACCAAGATGGCAAAATCCACTGCGGCAGACACCACGCTGAACTCCTCAAACCCCGATGTTCAGCCTGCGATGAGGTAAAGAACACACATTTTGTAGCCAATCTCTGCTCCTGGTGTTCAGTCAACTGACTGCATCACTTGGGCAATTACTGACTTCAGATCCAGTCCAGAAGTCAGGACCCTGTTGCGTACATGTGCTTGAAGGCTGAGGGGTGTTTCATTTCTTATCAAATAGGCAATATTACAAGTGATGTGATGGTATTTAGTAAGCATGTATCTGTTTGTATTTAGAACTGAATGTAGTAGATACAATTGGAAGAAGGATCTGCACAAATACTCCCAAATACCATCCTGATAGCAGCTTCTCTTGAAGGTCTTATGTTCTGTTTGTTTGGTTTTGCTTTAAAAAGTAAAGTTGGTGGGTTTTTTTTGGTTTTGTTATAGAAAAGGCCATAATGCCATAGTTGCTATGGGAGTGTTGCTTCTATCCTTCTATTCAAAAGACAGCTAAATAAAACTAAATTTAGCATATGAATTGCACAGTTAGGATGTTTTTCATGCACTGACTCCCAAGGTGAGGTTTTGGCCACTCAACTAAAAGTTTACCTTTTATCTCTGAAAAGATCATATTTGCTGATGAGTGCACAGAAGCTGAAGGCCGCCACTGGCACATGAAGCACTTCTGTTGCCTTGAGTGTGAAACAATCCTCGGTGGACAGAGATACATCATGAAGGATGGGCGACCCTTCTGCTGTAACTGTTTTGAATCTCTCTACGCGGAGTACTGTGAGACGTGTGGGGAGCATATTGGTAAGTACATCCTTTCTAAACATTAGACTTACAAATTAAGGGAAAGCCAATTTATGAAACCATTTCCCATTCCAGAAGTGGTGATTCTGCAAATCATGTTTCTTAGAGAAACCCAAAGTTTTGGTTTTATTCCTTTTCCAGGTGTTGATCATGCTCAGATGACCTATGATGGACAGCACTGGCATGCCACAGAGACTTGCTTTTCTTGTGCTCAGTGCAAGACCTCTTTGCTTGGCTGCCCGTTCCTTCCAAAGCAAGGGCAGATATACTGTTCAAAAACCTGCAGCTTGGGAGAGGACGTTCATGCCTCCGACTCCTCAGATTCTGCGTTTCAGTCTGCTCGATCCCGAGATTCCAGGAGGAGTGTCCGCATGGGGAAAAGCAGCCGTTCAGCCGACCAGTGCCGCCAGTCTCTTCTCCTGTCGCCAGCCCTCAATTACAAGTTCCCTGGCCTTTCAGACAACGCTGATGATACGCTTTCTCGTAAGCTGGATGATTTAAGCCTTTCGAGGGAAGAGGCAAGCTTTGTTAATGAAGACTTCTGGAAAGGAAGAGTAGAGCAGGAAATGCCTGAAGACCCTGAAGAATGGGCTGAACATGAAGACTACATGACTCAACTTCTTCTGAAGTTTGGTGATAAAGGCCTCTTCCAGCAGCCCGCTGATGTAGACATTAGATCAGGTGAACACTGGATTTCTGATAGCATGGTCAAGAGCAAGCTGGACTTGAAAAAAAATAATCCAAGCCTGGCAAGTAAGAAGTATCAGTCAGACATGTACTGGGCCCAGTCCCAAGATGGCTTGGGTGACTCTGCATACGGCAGCCACCCAGGCCCTGCCAGCAGCAGGAAAATCCAGGAGCTAGACATGGAACACGGGGCGTCGGGATACAAACACGACCAAACGCCGTGGTATGAAGGTTCACTCGAATGTTTGTCTGACCTGAAGCAGCAAGAACAAAGTGTTCGAGACTCAATGGATTCTTTGGCTTTGTCCAATATAACAGGTAATGGGGGGAAATGGTTTTGAGGGAGAGGTCAGCCAAAGCAGAGTATTTCGAGCTAAGACGTTTCAGATTTGTGATTTATAAAAAGCCTTACATGCCTTACTTTACATGCAAGAGATGCATGCAAAGCAGGCAATTGCTTTTGTCATACACATATCCTTCTACAGGATACGTTTCTGCTATTTACATTCTATTTAAATCCTTCTCCTTTCCTCTTGAATTCTCTTTGCTTATTAAGAGAAATCCATAATGTTAAATGGAGTAAGAATGGTCTTGAACTATGCATTTGTTATATACAAATCATGCTTTAAGCAACTGAAATTAATTTTTTTCCATACCTTAAGTGCAAGAAGATGCATTATAATACCAGGATAATATTAATCTGCAAAACACTTTAGGTAATTTCCTTGCTTGTGAAACTATGGAGAAAATCAGAAAGGATGGTAAACTTCTTAGCTGTAAGAAATGAGGTTTATGAGATTATCTTTCTCCATTGACTAAAGAGAAACTGCTAATCCACTGTTGTGAACCTCCCTGTCAAATGTGATTGAAATTAGCCAAAGGGATAAAAGTCAGATATGCAAGTGTGTGTGTGTGTGTGTAGGTATGCATGAGTTTGTGTATGTATTAACTTCCCTTTCCTATTGCCCTACAAAAAGCCTTGGAAGTTAGGTATGAGGGACCTATTTAAAGTTGTCCTATCCTCTTCTCCATTCCTGCTCTCCTACAACCTGAAGTATTGTAACTACTTGTGTAGCTCAGGCCCAACCACATGCTGCATTGCCTAAGTGGTAACAAAGGGACTGACATGGGGAGTTTGGTTTGGGGAGCACAGGAGGAGGTGGAACTAGAGGTGTTGCAAAGCAATTTAGCAGTACAAGAAACATGGAATATTTTAGCCTTAAAAATGGAAAGCATGGACTGTAAAGTTAAGTAATTCTTCTCAGAGGCTTAGCTGTATATGTGTTAGATCCGTTTAAACTCATTAAACTTCTTTCACTCTTGATATCCTAATGTTAGTGAATTCTTTAGTAATCACAGCTAATACTTAAATGTTTTAAGGCAAAACAATGCTTACTGCTTTATGAAGCTAATCCTTTTGGTAATAGTTCCAAAACCCACTAATAAGATATGTTTTAGTGATAATATTTTGTTATAATATTTATCTCTTCAATAGTGTTTTCATTCTCCTTTTCCTCTTTTCTCCATTCCCAAACCAGGGGCTTCAATGGATGGAGAAGGCAAACCACGGCCATCCTTGTACTCTTTGCAAACTTTCCAAGAACTGGAGGTAGAGGACTGTGAGAAGATGAGCAACATGGGAACTCTGAATTCTTCAATGCTCCACCGGAGCACGGAGTCCTTGAAGAGCCTGAGCTCAGAGCTGTGTCAGGAAAAGGTCTTGCCAGAGGAAAAGCCAGTGCATGTGCCTGTCCTGAGAAGATCTAAATCCCAGTCTAGACCTCAGCAAGTCAAGTTTTCAGATGATGTTATTGATAATGGAAGTTATGAGAACCTTGAAATACGTCAGCCTCCAATGAGTGAAAGGACTCGTAGGCGCGTTTACCACTTTGAAGAGCGTGGCAATCGACCTTCTCATCATCGTAGAAGAAGTAGGAAGTCTCGCTCAGACAATGCACTTAACTTGGCCGCAGAAAGAAGATGCTCTCCGAGAGAGAGATTTCGTTATTACTCCCCTCAGGATCATGAAAAATTCATTCAGAATAGAAGCTCTCATGAGCTTCGGGCATATCTTCAGAATGCGGAGCTGTATGGGCAGTATGCACATAGTAGGTCTGATTATGCACTGCGGAATCAGGTGGTGGATAAATTCTTTGGATTGTACGGTGAGGAAGATGACTCCTGGTGCTCAACTTCATCATCCTCATCTGATTCTGAAGAGGAAGGATATTTTCTAGGACAGCCAATTCCACAGCCACGATCACTGAGGTATCCGTACTATACAGATGACCTTTCTGGTCCAACTACTGCATTATCTAGTTCTCAGTTTGGACAAAGGACAACCAAATCAAAGAAGAAGAGGGGACACAAAGGAAAGAATTGCATCATCTCTTAATTTGTTTTAACAGTTGGGAAGACCAGTCAGCTCTGTAGCTACAGTTTGAACCACATCCTTTTATATTCATAATTGTACTTAGGCAAGTTGCTAAGGTAATTAATGCTTTGCCAGTGTAAATGATAACCCTGCCAGAGTTTACATTGTACAAGTAACGGTCAGAAACACCACCACGCCAAATGATGATCTGCTCAGATATTGCTAGGTTTACATACTATGTTTCAGATGTCAAAATACTGATCCTGCAGTTCTCGATACAGACTTTTTGTAGGCATTTTATTTTATGCTTGCTGTTCACCTATGTTGAATTATGAAGAGGGAGAATTCAGCAAAGATCAGTTAATACAGTTGTCAGTCCTGTGCTGTAGCTATACCCACACAGGGTGGTCTTTGACTACTTCTTCTCATTGCCAAGAGAAAGAAGGCTCTGTACTGTGCCCTTTCTTCATTGATAAAGCTCACTGTTCCTCCTTCGGGTTCCGTTACAAAAACTGGATTTTATGGTTGATTTTCATTTGGGAAGATTCTCCTTTTCCAAAGAGTCCACTATTAAGGAGGTAAAACCAGAATCTGGGAGCAGAAATGCTTGAGGCTTTGATATATCCTAAAGCAGCAGCAAATGGTTTATACCTTTAACTTCCATGTTTTCCTTCCACGGTTGTTTAAGAATTCCATCCCTCTGTAAGGGTTTGGTGGGGGGGTTGTGCCTGTTGAAAGGAAGATGTTAATTCAGCTGCTGGAATTGGACTCTACCTGCCAGTGAGTAGTGATGTCTTTTAGGCTGTGCCCCCCCTAACTCACAGCAGTGAAGGAGAGAGGTACAACTGCTGGAGTCCTTTGCTCAGGCATGGAACCCCATTTAAGTCAATGAATCTACTTATGTAACAAATATTTTCATAAGGGCTTAAAGGATTAGGCTCCAGAATTGTGTCTTTTCAAGCGCATCATCCAGGTTTCCAAATGTATTAGCTGCAATTCTAAATTGAAAACATTGATATTTATAATGTAGTATTTCATAGGCTTAAATGTATTCATAATTTAACAGTGCAAATACTAATGTACATATTGTACAGTTAAGATTTTAAAAGCTGAATATTTTTATATCCCTGAATTTGAAGAAGTTTGTTACAATATCAAACTAGATTTGTTAGGGGTTTACCAGCAGCATTAAGGATGAAATATTGCTTGTATTTTAGTCAGGGGTTTTAAGTTGAAAAAAATGGAAAAATGTTTAGTGCAAAACAGCTTAATTTTGTCTACTAGCTATTAAAAGCTCTGTATGCATGGTGGGGCTATGTAAATACTCTCTATGGCCCTCTTAATCTTGCAAGTGTTATTTATGGGTCAAGCAAAATGTAAACTATATAAATGTAAAAACCACACAAGCCTGGAATATATCAGTACATCAAATATGCACCTCCTGTGGATGTGGATTTTTTTATTGTTATTGTTCCCTGCCTTTCCCCAAAATAGTTCCTGAAGTTCCCCTACATAAAGAAGGACAGGTGCTGGGTGGTTCTAGAAGGCAGGCTGTCAAAAACCTGGCAGGTAGTAGGTACCCTCAAAAGTTGCTTTGAACTGCTCTATGGAGGAGCTATTTAAAGTTCTAATGCACTTCCACTGTTTTAAATGGAGAACAGAGATTTGTTAGTTGAATTCATAGAGGCATCCACCGGTTAAGGTAGGAAATGCTAAGACCATTGGCTTTCTGACCACCTGAAGAAAGGCAATTAATGAAATAATAGATGTTTTTCACCAAAAAAAGCCTGGCAAATTTAACTAAGCCTGCCCTTCTTGAGGATGTAGAAGTTTGAAAATCAAAGCAGCTACAAATAAGGGAGGGAATGGCCATGTGAGTATTGGCTTACACAGAAAAAAATGAAGTTAACCTGCAGTTGCTTGCTTGTATTTCTCAACATAGAATAAGCAAAGTTCTTTTATTCCCAGAGGTGGTATTCACCATGTAAGTCACTTTTCTAGTACAAACAAGTCTTGTGTATATGAAGGCTGGTCAAAGTAGTATCATACTCTATCGTATGGGCCAGTGCATGGCTCATGGGATGGCTGCTGTGGTGGCTTGGGCAGTGTTTGCTTTCCTTGCAGCCAAATGCCTGTTGTGCTTAAGTAAGTATATTACAACCCTCAGCCTGCCAGGACTTACAGCACTTAAGCAGAGATGGTGACTTGTTAACGCTTAGAGCATACCAGAACCATAGAATCACAGAATGGTTTGGGTTGGAAGGGACCTTAAAGCTCATCCAGTTCCAACCCCTATGCCATGGGCAGGAACACCTTCCACTAGACCAGGTTGCTCGAAGCCATGTTCAATCATTGCAGAGATGGGGCACCCACAGCTTCTCTGTGCAACCTGTGACAGTATCTCATGATCCTAATAATGAAGAATTTCTTACCAATGTCTAATATAAATCTCCCTTCTGTCAGTTTAAAGCTATTCCCTGCTTGTCCTGTCACTACAAACCCTTGTCAAACATCCCTCTCCAGGTTTCTTATAGTCCTGCCTCTAGGTATTGGAAAGATGCTCAAACAATGTCTGGGACCTTCCATTCTTTCCTGCATTTCCAAATACAGGGAACCAGGATCCTCAGAAACAAAATACAGTGTCCCTACTGCTGTGTCCTTTTTGCAGCATATAGCTGTCTCATGGAGAAATACCTCTACCAGTAGTTATTACACCTAATCCTGAGATACAGGAGACAAAGTGCACTATGTTTTATTAAATGATAAAAGTTCTCCATAGATGTTTAGTTCCTACTTAATACTTTCTGCTTAAAACAGACTATTCAACACAGATCTCTTAAGTGTGTCTAAACTATCTTCAGAGTTAACTTTCACCTTCCCTCCCTCTAACCCTCAAAACAGATGAGCTGAAAGATGTTTCTCTCCCCTATGACCTTATACAAACCCCAGACTTAAGGCTAGAGGTGTTACTGCTGGGCACTGTGAACTCTGCTCCTGAAAAGGGCTCTGGGTACTTCAAAATGAGTGATGCAAACAGCAATGCCTCCCACCGCCACTGTTCATTGTTAGCTCTCAGCTGGAAGCTTCAGCAGTGGGTAAGGGCCTCTCCTTGTCCTCCGTTTTACTCACGAAAAAAGCCAGAGGCGCATTTGTGCGTGCAAGGGGTGACAAATCCCCTGTGCTTGGTGCTGCTCTGCCTTACACAGCGGCAATGCCTCCAGCCCCAGGCATGAGCTCTGACCACTCAGCCAAGTGAGCACACTCACAGCGCAGTGCCCTGGGGAGCAGTGCGCTGGTGGTGCTGGCTTCTAGCAGTTAAGCAGCTTGTTCAGAGCCGGATCAGGTACCTGATGGGGTGGCACATCCCATCTCCCTTACGTAGGCTGGCCTGCAGGACTACAAGCCACTAAGTGCATTGGAAAACATTCAGTAAGCTTTGTTTTCCTGAGGAATGGACTTAAGAGACATTCAGGTGCAGGGGAAGACTAACAGGTAGTTGTAACCAAGTGTAATGAACCAGGGGCAAACTTGTATTTTTATCCACTGTAAAAGTCACACTAAGTTTAAAGCTGCCTATATGACTTGGTTTAGTTTTTTCAGCTTGACAAAAACAGTTTCTACTTTGTTATTTTTGACCATTTTCTCATGAGAAATGTTTCCAATTGATTCTTCCACTTCAAATATACAGACAGTGGTATGGGATGTAGTGTCTGCTACCAGCACAGACTCAGGTACAGTCACCAAAGCTGTAAATTCTGTCTTGTATTATTAGAAGTAGTATTTGTATTCCAGGTGGAGCTTACACCCTTATAGGCACCTAAGTACTGCACAGCTGTTCATTCAGTACCCTGCAGTGGGATGGGGGAGAGAATTGGAAAAGTGAGAAAACTCTTGGATTGAGGTAAAGACAGTTTAATAGGGAAAGGGAAAAACCCAAAACAACAACAAAATATACAACACCCCCCTCCCCAAAATGATAAAACCCAGCCAGTCCCTGAACAGCAACCCCAGCAAACTCCCCCTATCCCTTTCCCCCAGCTTTTTATGATGAGGATGACATCATATATATATTTAGGGGGCCTATAGGGATGCTGGGGAGGTAGGGACTGTAGTGACAGGGCAAGGGGTAATGGGTTCAAACTTAAACAGGAGAGGTTTAGATTGGATGTAAGGAAGAAATTCTTTCCTGTTAGGGTGGTGAGGCACTGGAATGGGTTGCCCAAGGAAGTTGTGGGTGCTCCATCCCTGGCAGTGTTCAAGGCCAGGCTGGATGAAGCCTTGGGTGGCATGGTTTAGTGTGAGGTGTCCCTGCTTCTGGCATGGGGGTTAGAACTGGATGATCTTAAGGTCCTTTCCAACCCTAACTATTCTATGATTCTACATGTAAGTTTGGGGTTGAGAGGCTGGAGAGCAGCCCCATGGAAAAAGACATGGGGGTTTGGGTTGAGGACAAGTTGACTACAAGTCAATAATGTGGCCTGGTAATCAAAAGGGCCAACCATGTCCTGGGTTGTACCAAGCACAGCATGGCTGGACAGTCAAGGGAGGTGATCGTCCCACTCTGCCTTGCGTACTGTATATGGTTTTGGGTGCCTCAGTATAAGGACATCACACTATCATAGTGTGTCCAGAGGAGGGTGACTGAGTTGGTAAAAAGCCTTAAGGGCAAGACTTACAAAGAGGCTGAGGATTCTTCACCTGTTCTGCCTGTAGAAGAGAAGGCTGAGGGGTGCCCTCATTGCAGTCTATAGCTCCTTCAAGGGGGGCAGGGGAGGGGAGGTACTGATCTCCCCTCTGGAGGCCAGCTGTAGGATACAAGGAAATGCATCAGGGGAAGTTCAGGTAGGACATTAGGAAAAGGCTCTTCTCTGGAAGAGAGGCTGATCCCTGCATCCGGCCCCCCAGGGAAGTGGTCACAGCCCCATGCCTGTCAGAGCTCAAGGGGTGTCTGGATGATGCTCTTAGTCATACGGTTTAGTTTTAGGTAGTCCTGTGAGGAGCAGGGAGTTGGAGTTGGTGATCCTTATGGCACCCTTCCAACTTGAGACATCATTCGATTCCGCGATTGTAACCTTAAGTCTTTACAGAAGGACACTTGAAATTCAAACACTTTTATCATAGTAAATTTAATCAGGCTTCTAACAAAGGAGGCTCCTAACAAACTGTACAGTTATAACGAACACTTTTAATCAAAAATATATTAAACAATTTCAGGAATGTTCCACTAGCATTTCCAACCCAAAGCAGAAACTTTGATGCAACACCCTGGAGGCTCTCAGCCCTGTAGACAAGCAGGGAAGTGCTGCTGCCTCACAGAAGGCTCTGCCTGCGGGTTGCTGCCAGAAGGGGCGGGTCATATCTGACTCCTGCGCTATAGCAGGTTGCCTCTCTTCCCTTCTCTCCCTCCCCAGATTAGCATCCTGTAGGATCCGGGAGCTGATTCCCACTCATTGTGCAGCCCACACAATGCCCGGTGCCAACAAGGTAAGTTGCAGGTCACCTCCTTCGAGCAATGTGAACTCTTGTTGTGGAAACCAACAAAAGCCAACTGGAAAACCACACCCTGCCGACATCAGAGCTAATCGGGCACCTCAGGAATCTGATGCAACACATTCTTAATATACCCCATCAAGATTTGCATGTGTAAGCTGCTGTGATACAGACAGTACCTTCTACATGCAAAATCCTTCCTATTTCCCTTATTTTTCTGCACACCATTCTGGTGAAACCTTGGAAGCTCTCTTGACAAAGGGGCTGAATTCAAGGACTTTTTCATTTCACAATAATGAGCACTTTGGAAGTCTTTTTACAGAGTTTCACACATTTCTAAATGCAAATGTATACGAAACAATCATGCTTATACTTACCTCTTTGTGTTTATGACTCAAATTATCCCCTTCCTAAAACATTCGTAAAAAACAGAACGTTATTGCATGTAAAGCTGTAGAGAATTCAACAGTCAGGATATCACCAATGAGTCTTAAGCATTTTTCACCTCTGAAAAGTAATCATGTAGTGCTGGTAGGAGGTAGACCCTCCTCAACCACTCAACCAACTATGATCACTCTATCAGGTCAATAGTGATGCCAGACCAGAACCACCTAGGTTTGAAATGATGATGAATTTGGGGCCTTACAGTTCAACTTGACATTATAACTAATCCAAAGCAACTTGGAGTTCCTAAAGAGACGATCCTGCTCACATTCCTTGTCCCCCTGAACTCCTGCTCCTTCTTGATGCCAGAACTAAAGATTACACACAGCCTCCTGATTGTGGAAACTGATGGATGAGAAGTGGTGACAGGGCTTAACAGGGGGAGACAGAGTGAGTAGGAGAAGGGACCTTTCCCTGCTCAGCGGTTACCCGCAGTTATACTCTGTAAGGTGCAGTCAAAAACATAACAAAGGAAACATTTAGTAGCAAATAGTAACAAAAACTGGAATTCACCCTACATACAACTCAAACACAAGCAGGAGATACACAGGAGGTGGAAGCAGCGACAGGCCACCTGGGAAGAATATAGGGATGTTGTCAGAGTATGCAGAAATGCGACAAGGAGAACCAAGGCTCTTTTGGAGTAATACCTGGCTAAGGATGTCAAGGACAACAAGAAAGGCTTCTTCATATACATCCGTAATAAAACTACTGAATGGAGCAGGGATGCCACTGGTGACAGAGGACGCAGAGACACTGAATGCCTTCTTGGTTTCAGCCTTCAATGTTAAGGTCAGCCCCCAGGAGTCCTTGACCCAAAAGACAAGGGGGAAGGTCTGGAGAAAGTTAAGTCCTTCCCTTGATCAAGAAGGATTGGAGATCATTTAGACAAACATGGCATCTGCAAGTCCATGGGCTCTGAACAGAATGCACCCATGAGTGCTGAGGGAGCTGGCAAACCTTATTGCTAGGCCACTCCTGATCACCTTTGAAAGGTCATGGCAATCAGGAGAGCTGCCTGAGGACTGGAGGAAAGCAAATATCACCCCAGTCTTCAATAAGGACAAGAAGAACCCTGGGAGCTACAGACCGGTCAGCCTCACCTCAATCCCTGGTAAGGTGATGGAACAGCTCATCCTGGAGGCCATATGGAAGGCATGTGGAAGATGAGGCAGCTATCAGGAGTCAGCATGGATTCACCAAAGGGAAATTGGAAATAACCCCAGGCACCAGTACAGGCTGGGAGCTGACCTGATGGAAAGCAGCTCTGCAGAGAAGGACCGGGGGGTCCTGCTGAACAAGTTGTCCATGAGCCAGCCAGGTGCCCCTGTGGCCAAGAAGGCCAATGGTATTCTGGGCTGCATCAGGAACAGCACTGCCAGCAGGCTGAAGGAGGTAATCCTCACTCTACTCCTGGTGAGGGCTCATCTTAATTATTGTATCCAGTTCTGGGTTTCCCAGTGCAAAAGAGACATGGAGCTCCAGGAGCAAATCCAGTGAAGGCCTAGGGAATGATGAAGGCTCTGGAGCATCACCCATATGAGGGAAGGCCGAGGGAGCTGTTCAGCCTTGAGAAGACTCAGGGGGGGATCAGATCAGTGTGTGTAAGTACATGAAGGGAGGGTGTCAAGAGGATAAGGCCAGACTCTTCTTGGCGATGCCAAGTGATAGAATGAGAGGCAGTGGGCATAAAGTAAACCCCAGGACGTTTCATCTGAACATGAATAACTCCTTTACTGAGCATTTGAGTAGGCTGACCAGAGAGGTTGTGGAGTCTCCTTCCCTGGGGATATTCAAGAGCCATCTGGACGCAATCCTGAGCAATGTGCTCTAGGTGACCCTGCCTGAGCAGGGGCGTTGCATTAGATGACCCCCAGTGGTCCCTTCCAACCTCAAGCACCCACAATTCTTTGAACACTGCTCACTAGAAACGACTCATGACGTGGAAAACAACAACAGTTAAACAGCACTTGCAGAACCTGCGGTTAGAACACAAGTACAGCACTTAACACCGAGTAGCACTGTTCTGGCAGTCAGAGACTTGATATAACCCCTAGTGCAATTATACAGAATGAATCTGAAGTTTAAAATTAAACTATAATAAATAACTTAAATCATAGCTGCTACCAATTTTGCAAGTCTTCCCTTCCTATAGTATATATGAAAACAAGACTTCTTTCTGTGTAAGTTTAAGGATGAAGAACTGCTTTTTGTTACTTTAATAAAAAATACAGTGTTTGAAGTTACACTTATAAACATCAAAATGTAAGTGTACATACATCGGACTGAACAGTTGTTCCTAGGTAACTGTGTAAAGGCTTCAAAAATAGTTCACCACTTTACAGTATTTTTGAAAAGGACATCCTTTCAAAGGAATATATGTCAACAAGTACAGGTAGGAAGAATACAGTTGTGGAGACCACAGTGAACACAATATAGCCACCTGAGCTACTACAAAGGAGCACAGGCCTTGGGTTCAAATCCCCAGCAAGATCTCCTCTTTCCCAGCAAAAAAAACAGATTTATGTATTATGGCATACACAATGAAGAAGATCTAAAAGCATATTGCTGTCCTTAGTATGAGCCTTCTTTGAAGGATTCTGATGGATCTTGATTGGCAGCATCGTATTGAGCAATGAAATGTTTCAGTTCTTCTATACACCGTTCACCTATTTCATGCAAATTCTGCCTCAGGGCAAACTGAATGGACTTCTCCAATGATGGGTCTTTATCAATTAGCATCTTCACTACCATGCCAAAGGTCTCACAGTCTTGCCGGTAGATCTAGAAAGAACACAATTTAGGAAAGAATTAAATGGAACACTCTTTACATTAGCACACCAACAGCCCTCGTTGAGTTAGGTGCTACTGCAGACACAAACCGAACAAAGAACATTGGATTTAATAGGAGTTTCAATTGTAAGATGTATTTGCTTTTTCTCTTATGACCCACGCTAATACAAATTTAAGTAGTTCAGAACTATCTGGGTACAAGAAATCACTCTTCTTGGAAAAAATGCCTTAAAATGAAAAATGAAGTTCCTCTTGCAGCAATATTTAATACATAATGGCAGAATGAAGTGCAAATGCTAAACCAGATTTTCACTGCAAATAATCATGGCATGTCTTCATACAAAGCATCAATAACTTAGATTGTAATCTTTCCTAATACTTTAAATACGAGTTGTGTTTAAATAATTTCACCAAATTACATTTGTTTGGTGGATATTTGTTTCTCATAGAAGTTCATGACTAATATGATTTTAATTACTTTGACTGCATTGGTGATTCAACCACTAAGGATAAGAGCAATCCTAGCAGTGGTTTATGTGAACCCGTCTGATCTTACACTGCAACGAAGAGTTGTGAGTCAGTTATGTACTATAGTTGAGGAGAAGTAACTTCTCCTTATCACTGCAACTGTTTTTCAGACAAACATCCAATGACGCTTTCAGGTGGTTTTCAAAGTAAGCCCTTGCAACTTGATTGTACTTCTTTCAGATTCCAGCTAAGGTTATTAATCTGAGCACCCACCAAAAAAGGAACTTGTCAAAGTCTTCCAGCTGCCAGATGCAGTTCTTTTTCACACCTCTTTCGCCAATTTCCATTTAGAAAATACACTGGCTTTCTGAGTGCAGGTAAGTAAGTTTTCTATCACTGTATTGTCTTTATTTCGGGGGGGGGGGCCTAAAATGTCGATATCCCTCAAAGTGTGATTATCTTTTAGTATTGTGTGCTTGTGTTAGAACTTGTTTTTTAGAGAGATGCATGACCTTTTCCTTCCACATTTATCTATACTGCGGACACACAAATGATACAATTGTATATATGCAATTTCCCATTAGTAAAAGAAGAAAGAAAAAGATAAAAGAACCCTCCCCCAACCGAACACCGCCACACTTTTATTCATAAGGACCAGCCCAAGGGCAGCCCAAGCATATTCATTCCAGAGGAACAGTAAAATAAACAAATGAACGAACCAACAGTCTGCACACAAACTGGTCTCAGAAACACGATGATTTAACATGATACCCTTAATAATGACAGTTCTCAAGGGCCTGATGGTGTATTCTATACCAACAGTTTAAAATGAGACCCGCTTTTCAAATGCTGGTTGGCAAATAAAAGAAATCCTTTTGAAAGAAACTATTTTTCAATGGAGATTAAGAAGCCAAAATGAAGGCTGCAGCCCAAAACAAACCACAGCCAAACATCTTAAGTGTGGAAACGGTGCGCACATGGCATTCTTTCTGAGGGGCTTGTTTCCTCCTTCGTATGCTTTGTTCTTTGGTAGTAAAATACCAGCCCAAACCCCAGACTCTCAGAGTTCATGCTCCACAGCAAGTACACCACGATACTTGCTAAGAGAACTTCAAACAGAGTAAATTTGGGTTTCTTTTTTTCTGACTCTTTCCAAGGAAAAAGCTCAGGAAGAATTGCTGTCTCTGATTAGCCATATGACAGACAGATGGTATTTCACTCTGGATAACTCATGCCTTTCATGTACTTGCAGCACGCTTCCTAACACCTTCACAGAATGATTTCTGAAAGGTTTTTTTCTCCCCAGAGCCATTACGTTTGGGGGGAAATACTTAAAATCCTTCTTTTTTCCTCCTCTTCATTTTTTTCCTTATTGCAAGTCTATTTGTCCTAGTCTATCACCTTTGAAGTGGTCAGAGCAAGGATGTGTGAATGATCTTCCACAGGTAAACAAACCTGGTGTCAGTCTTCAGAAGACTCTGTGCAACACTGGCACAAATGAAACCCTGACACTAATACAGAACACAGACCCATCATCCCGTCTTCTGCACCAGAAGGCACCCATAGCTACAACTGAAGGAAATGCTCTACTTTTAATTGGTCTTCAAATTAATAACTGTGCTATCTGCTATTTCTCTCACACACCACAAAGAACTAACCCAGATGGAATTCTCTGACCCTTAGCATATAAATATTAGCTCAGACTAAGCACATTTGTCCTTAAAACTTTCCCAAAAGAAAGCATGGAAGAGAATCAGGAGAGCCACTGTTGTTGCTGTGTCTGGAGTCAGAAGTCACTTTGCTGTCACAACAATCTGAAAACCAAACACCTTCACCTATAAGACGAACACTTCCAAGAACACTTTCAATTCCTTGTGACAAAAGACTTAAAAAGAAAATAAACCAGCACTGACCTAAACCAGGGGAAGAGGGCGAAGGTGGGGCAGGAAGGCAGTTCTAACAACAGAAAACAAAGGAAACAGCTCAGCTCCTTTAACAATAATTGAGCAATTTTTCCTCTACAAGCTTTCTACCCCAGCTGCTATTTCTAATCCTCCCCGTGCAATCTGTCTCCTTCTCAGTTGTGCTGATAAACCTATTTGTGTAGCTGCAACATAAATTGCATCATTGAGATGATCCCTTTCTAAATGACGACTTCCCCCCCCCCAATTAATGTGATTCAGTGATTCAATCCTAAAACCAGATGCATCAGCACAACTGAAAGAACTGCGAGCCACAGTTGCGAAGTGGTAATAACTTCATAAACCAGTTTGTATCTGAAGTCAGTGCACAACTACCAGCTCTCAGAGAGAAGTTACTACGCTTTGCAGAAGGGAGTAGGGATTCTAAATACAAGAATATCAATTACAGAAGGTATTAGCAGCTCAATGGTACAATCAGCTACGTTTAAAAATGGTGTAAGCACTCAAAGTTCTTCTAAAAGAGGATGGTGGCACGGCATACTAAAATCCATCCTGTCCATGGAAGAGAGAAGAAAGATGTTTCTGGAGAATAAGCCGAGGATGTAATGTTTGAGGAAGAAAGAAAACGGCAAAAAAGACCCCAAACAAGCAAAACAGCTCTCTGCAGGAGAAGAATATTTAAAGAACTTGTGACCCAACAGCGTTTGAAATTAACCCTCCATTTAAAATCCCAGCTGATACTGATTTTGAGCTTTGACTATGGAAAGCTTATCTGTAAACATCTGGAACTAAAAGCTGAAAACGGTTCCATGTGTGGGGAAAGAAGAAATAACATTTTTATATTGAAAACCAAGAAAGGGAATGATACCAACAACATGATTATTCTGTCTGATATATACGCCAGTTAATCCTGAAAACAGCTAAAGCCATGGGGTGAGCATTGACCAAGGCCCTAGCATACTTTTCTTCTCTGACCTAAGCTACAGCATCAGCATAATGGAAAGAACGTGTAACACTTTTGTAAGCAGATGAAGGAGAAATAGAAACATATTTATATAAATATATAAATGTATTTATATTTATTTTATATACACACAAACTATACATATAGTCTTGATTTTCCTGAGAATGAGAAGTATATAGGCAGAATTCAAGTTCTCTTTGAAGAGTTTTCCCAAGTCAGCACATCTGGCATCTGTGAGGTCAGAGGATCCCAAATATGCCTACTTTTATATTATTCTCATGGCATTTTAGCTCTTTTATTCTTACATGATAATAGCATAGAAGCTCTAGCTTAGATCAACCCCTCACATGCCAGTCTCTGTATAGCACTTAGGCCTTGTCTAGATTCAAGTCTAAAGTTGTGGTGCACCTGCAGCACATTAGTGAACACTCCTTATATATTTGGGAAACTAAACCAAAATTTGCACTGAGATCTATTTAAACATAGATCTAGGAAAGCAATGGAGATGTTGGTCTCCAAGGTTGGAGGTGATTAAGCCCCAGAACTTGCCAGGCAGAATGAAACTTTGGAGAATTCCTTAATCTGTGTCTGTGCAAAGTTTCACAATTAACCTCAAAGTACCATCAACAGTGACTTAAATTAATTACAGCGTATGACACCGACATGACAGAGATGAAGGATACCACACATTCTCTTCTTCCAGCTCAGCTCTGGGACATTAACCTCTGATGGAAAAGAGGGGCAGAAACAAGCTCATGGGGACTGCTCATGTCTTAAGACTGCTACATACCTTCTGCAGTGATAATGCTAAAATGGTCCCAACTTAAACCGAAGAAAATATACTGAGTGTCTCAGATGATGGGTGGAAAACACTATCACCACATCTTTGTTGTAAATCTGAACTCTGGGCGTGGATGAAATGATACCTAATTTGATGAGATGTCTACTATTCACAGACAAAATCCACATCATTTCCTTTTGCTGCTTAGCACAGCTCCATCTTCTTCTCCAAAACTTTTCTGGACCTGCCTGTGTATTTTGCCCAGCAGAGCTGCTGGACGACTTAAATTGCAATGAGAAAACCCCCAGAGAACTTAAGATGTCCTCCCCTGCAAGTGAATACAGCCTGCAGAAGAGTTAGAAACTGTTATCTTGGTCTCAAAGTCTTGCATATGTGGCCAAAAAGCAGCTTCATTTCAACAGCAAGAGTAGACACAACATTCAAAGGAGATGAGGCCAGGAAAAAACAGACATAATAAAATGGAGATTTTCGCAACCTTTATTTCAACCCATGCACCAAGTTTTCCCTACTTAGCTCTACAGTCTGTGCAAAGAAAGGCTTTTTAACTTCTCAAGGTGAATCAGGACAGCTAGAACTACAGCTTCTGCTCTAAACAGCCTTTGAGGAAGATAGGAATCAGACAGAAGCTCCCTGGTAACTGAAAAGACCCTCAGAAAAATTGGTCCAACCATGCTACGAGTTAGCCTCTTTACCTGCTGTACAAATGAGCAGCAAGTGGAAGATGCACATTTCTCCTCTCTGCCTCAACTCAATTGAACTGTCACTTCTCATTTATAGGAGAATTGCTGCAATGAACATGCTTTATTCTAAATATAAGTAGGCAACATTAACTATCTTCTCCACTATGGTTTTGGATGAGTATGACTGTGGTACTTATTTTTAATCCTCTTGGCTTGAATACGAAACATCCAGAGACTTGCACATGCAACACTCAAGCAGCTTTATGCAAGATGGACAAATTCATTTCAGTGCACAAGGCGGTACTACTGCCCACAAACACAAGCAGGACCACCAGGCACGATGAGAACCACATCCATTAAGTGGATGTGATGATTTAGCAAATGAAATTGATGTCTGTGATTTAATCTGTAATTTCCAACCTGCTGCACTTCTTCATCACAACCTTTCCTGCATTTTTGAGTATTTTTATCATTCCATACATTTACAGATTCATTTAACATTCTCTCACCTCCACCAGGACCCCTCCTTCATAGCAACACGATGCAACTCAAGAGCTTCTGAGAAGCTCTGCACCATATGTATACAGCTCACCATCAGTGCTTGTGAGTCAGTGTTCATCCTCAGAGATGCCTGTTCTCAGCTCCTCATCCAGAAGGCCAAAGACCCTCAAGGCTCAGTTCACATGGGGAGAGGAGGTAGGGCTGTGGCTCAGAAACATCATTAAACAGCCTGCAACCCTTAGATACTAACTCACCCTTGAGAAGACCCGACATGCCCAGCAATCACAATCTTGTATCTGTGATTCATACAAGTATTCATTTAATATATTATCTTTCAGAAAACAGAAACTTTTCAGTTATTAGGGGCACATTTCCCACAAGTATCAAATACCCCATGCAAGGAGGAAGGAAAGAAACCACATGCTCGCCAGTAGCTGTCTGATTGAACTTGCAGAGCATAAGTATAGCACAAGCTTGCAAGCTGTACCACATCCCCTCCAGACACCCCATTAATGAAAGAGCAAACTGCCTGAAATCTCTCTTGCTTCAGTGATGCCCAAAGGCTCATCTACACCAGATACAGGTAACAGCTTTTGCTCCCCTGGCTAAGCCAGGGGGTATAGGCCTCTGGTGGTATAAGCCACTTTCTCATTTCCCCTCCTCAGCAGACCTAAAGTAAGCTTGACAAAGCACTCTTCTGTTAACACAGCCATGTCTAAGCCATGTTTTCCCAACACGGGTAGACTATGAGGTCTAATTTTTCCTAACTATGAGCAATACTGAAAGATTTTGTAATGCGGACCTAGCTCAAAGCTCGCTGTATATGCAGTAAGATTTGCATTATAATTGTGCATGTAAACTTCAGCTAATTGGGAAACTACAATTGCTTCAATATGGTATCACAGTATTTTCTTTCCCAAAGACATCTTTTAGAAGGAATTATTACCTCTCCCCAAATCACTTCTTTTTAATTTATTTACATGCTAATCTTGGATTGTTCTCAACGATGCAAATTAGGCTTTATTAACTTACCAGAAATTTAGTCTCCTCAAGTACAATAAACTAACCCTCTACTGAAAGAGTACAGAGAAATTTTCATTACTGCAGTGGCAATGTAATGGTATTGTTAGGTTTATGAGCACAACATATAAATTTATAGCTCCACAGTGCAAAGTATGCTCAGAACCGTCATTAAACCACTTGCAGACAATTCTCATTATCAAGATATTTAAAACTGGTTTCCAGCCAAGATGGACTATTTTTCATAGCTACAAAAAGCTAAATGAATGTACAACGAATTTAATGCTTGGTTGCAATAGCAGTATATAATTTTTAATTATAAACCATCAAGAAACCTATTCTATTCCTTTCTTAAAAACATGCTAACAATTTTACCTTGGATCCATGTAATGATTTCTGTACCCATTAATCAATCTGTTTATAGACCAATTATATATTCATTGAATTGCAAATTGGGGGAAACAAGTTATTTAACCTACTGTGTAATAACCAACAACTTCATGTTAATTTGACACTTACTGAAGATACGCAAACCATTAAAGTTATGTGCACTCAGTGTCCCTTTCCAGTGAAAGTTTCAAGCACCAGATAAGCTTGATCTAAGCCCACCATTTCTGGCAGCTAAATACCTGACTGAAAGGACTGCTGGAAGTCCCTCATATGGAATAGATGCTGATACAACCATCATTTTAAAAGCAGTGTGAATTCAGAGCTGAGCTCTGCTTTGCCCTCGAGGACCAAGACTAGCAACGTGGATGCTGGTGCCCAAGCACAGTGCTGCAGGGAACACTGCTAGAAGCTGCAGTGCCTGGGAGGTAGCCCCTGGGAGATGCAGCTAGGGCCACGCAGCCCTGAGCTCCTCAGGGCCAGCCACTGCTCCCCACATGGGGCCACAGTGTTTCTGTTCAGCTGGTCTACAGCACTTGTTTCTAGGACAAAACATCTTCTGCCTGCTTTTTCATTTATTGCTTTGATTAAATTGATTTGAAAGAGGAACATGCAGTCTGAAACAATGCCACTGCAAGGCTCCCTGGTTAATTTTAAAGTAGGATTCTAGCATGAAAAGAGATGGGAGGTCATCTGTAAAATTGGGGGTGCATGTCTATGTCTATAGTAACAAACTCTCTGCTGAATATAAGTGTGCAATTTAAGGCTGAAAACCCTGAAGAGTTGGCTTCGGTCCTGAGACACAACTCTGGCCTTTTCCAAACAATCATAGTCTGGTCTGGATTGGAAGGGATGTAAAAATCATCTAGTGTACATCCACCGGGCATCACATCCCTTCCATGCAATACACTGGGAAGGAAACATGCAGACCAAATTATTTACTTCCATGAAACCATTATCTCCAGTTTAAACTCAAGACATCATCTGCATCCTCATTTGCTTCACATCATGTCCCTGGCGACACCTCTGCAATTACAGTGAAGCCATGGGGGCTGCACAGGGTGGAGTCCATTGCAGCTCAGGAGAAGCCTATGACTGTCTCAGGCATGCTGTGACTAAAGCAGTGTCAGAACGAAGCCAGGCTGCCTCATCTTCCCCACGGCAGCCTCATCCTCCTAGGACCTCCTAGGACTTCTATTGTGCAGGGCTCTGCCCCATAGCAATCATACCTCTAATCGTCACCTTGGGAGAGAAGCACCATATCTTCTCAACTCCTTTCTTTCTCCTTTCACCATCCAAACAAAAAATTACACATTTTGGTGCGTTTACTCAATGCTTATAAAGCAATCTAAAGATGGAACAGTCAAGCTTTTGTAGGACTCTGTCAAGCAGAGTAAAAATAACAAAACCAAAAAGCAGCTAAAGAGAACTCCTCCACAATTGTAGCAAGTGCTTATAGCTCCAGTTACACAGCAAGGACAAATCTGTAGAGCAAGGCTACAAAGTTCTGAACAATCATAGCAAAAGCCAAGCAAGTTAGTACCATCCAGGAAACTGTTCACGTGAACTACTGAATTATCTCAGCAATCCTTTAAAGTCAAAGTGACCAGGGAAAGCATCACATCCAAAGCATTCAGCACAGTCCAAGATAAACCTTCAACTGCTATGACTTGCACTGTCTGGCAATTAAAGTGGCATCTGGAAAGTTCAGCATCACTTTACATTTATGAAAACTTACATTTTACAAATAGTTCCCTACTGCTTTAAAATGGTAACAAACAAGTTTTCAATACGACACAAGAAGTTTACTTTAAATATATTGCTAAGAAATCCATATATTTACTTGAACTGCTTTTAATACTACAGTGGAGGACTTTAAGCGAATGTTTAAATGAACAAGAATTGATACGCAACAAAAATGTACATGACGATACACTTCATTTAATGTTATGTTTTGGCAAGAGCAAGTGCATTATTACTTCTTCAAGAAATGTCTTGCTCAGTCAAGCAGAAGTAGCTCCCATGTGGGAGAGCAAAGACTATTATGTTACATGGTTTTACTGGAGATAATTCTTTACTAAACCAATCAGACCACATAATAACAGCATTCTAACACCAACTACAGGCCCTTGGAGACCACTTTGTGTGTGGCCTAGATTTCATAGGCTTCTTTACAACAGATGTGTTGGATGAGGGTAGTGTTACTTCATATATTAACTTCTGTGTTCCTTAGGTAAAACAGCAGTGTTAGTTTAAGTTCTCCCTCTCACATATTCTTCTTACAGAAAGTGTGTGCTTTCTGCAAGCAGATGATAAATCTGAATTCAAATAATCCATTGCAGTCACAACTCATGAGTTTCTAAACCTCACTAGAAGTACCGATGATCTCTCAGAGACACATCAATGGCATGTTTTCAGCTCACATAAGAATACCCAACTGTATGTTTAAAATGCCTGGCTACAAACAGCTGCATAGCTAAGTCCAAAAATTATCTGAAAGAGCAACAAGTTACATATCTATTAGTTTTAATTTGTTCTATAATGACCCTTTAGTATAGAAACTGCATTTCACGGGACCATAAATGAAAACAGAATCCTAAAAGCTCTCCTCTCTGTCAGATACTAAAAAAATCCCATTACTTGAAATGCACCAGTTCAGGATGAAGCAGGAAATAATCAGCTTTATGCCAAAGGAAGGACCTCGCCCTGCAACTTTTTATTTATAAAACACAGAATTGATGAAAAGCTATTTCCTAAATCTGCTCCGTGGTAAACTTATTGCTCCATCCAAAACAGGAAGGGTGAAGTTTATCTACAAAGGACTCTGTCTATGGTAATTCTCTTGTTAAAACTGCTTTAATAGCTTTCAGTTATGTCCACTGACCACAAAGGAAAGCGATATTCATGTAAGCCTCATCAGAATGGGCTGTGTATTAACAGCAACAACTACATGATAAACTAAGCTTCCTTGTGCAGAAAGTACAGTAGTTTAAAAGCCACATATACAGACTGTGCTGCAGTCAAGACAAGCAATGATACCAGAAAGTGACTTGTGGTGATTTAGCTTTCCCCGACCAAAAGTCTTCACACTTTTAATGTCAACAAATATCTTCAGCTATGAATACTCTCAGATTCAACACTCTGCACTGAGGGCTCAGTTTTGTTAATGGGCAAGACAGAATTTTACCCTGAGGTGTGGATCACCTCCATTTTCTTCAATGGCACAATGTAAACAAGCAGCAAGAGAAAACAAAACAAAACAAATCTTCCTTTTCCAATTGAGAGCAACTCCCAGCAGATCAGCTGCATGATTAACTGGCGGCAGCCTTGTTAGTATAAACTCAAAGCTAGTGGATTGATGAGTTTAAGAACCAGCCCTTAAATGAGAAGACTTTCACCATCACTGCTTAAAGAGCAACTTCTTTGCGTTTTTCTTCTTTAATGGTTCCAAAAAATGCTGAAGTCAAAGGGTTTTTTAATCACACGTGCAGCATAAGGAACATACTACACAAAATAAGTAAACTACTGCAGTGGACAACCTCTCAGAAAGGAAAAGCAACAGCTGCAAGAAGAAAAAACAACTTCGATTACCAAGGTTTTATGACTTAGGTTATGCTAAAACTTAAGGTTTCTGAAAGTTTAGAATTACTTCACACGTTATACTAGCCTCACAAATCAGTTTTATTAGTGCATCAATAATGGATCAAATTGTTTTCATGTCCAAGTCATGGTCCTGTCTCTACCCTCTAAACAGTCACTCTCATCATTGACTTTAAGTACTCATTTCAAATATAAAATCAAATAAAAGACAAAGAAAATTAAGGCCATGTTTTTGGAGAATTCTATAAGCCTTCCCCAGCTTATGGATGGGTATCTTTTTCCACATGCAGCTGTGATGGTTGAAAATGCTATTCCCCCTTCCCAGCTGTCACCATCCCCATGCCAGAAACCCTCACCCACTTGTTTGTGTGAGCCAGCAGTACAGAGGACTGCTCCTAAAATTCAGTTTATGGCACAATCAGCATAATTAGGTCACACACTAGCACATCACTTGGGCTGCAGGGAGGAATCACCTATTCTGGGTGAGAAGGTGACAAGAAACTGTGGATAACCTCCAAAGAGGACATTTATCTACAGCTTTACTAATGCGTCCAGTCTCTTTGAACTCATCTGGGAGCACTCTCAGAACTCCTACCTAACCCAGGCAGGCAAAACACACAGGATCTGTGTTTCAATGTTTCTGTATCTTCAGTCAAATACAAAACATATGAAGAAACAGAATATAAAGCTAACACAACGGCTGGAAGTGGAATAGGTCAGAAAAGCCGTATGATGAAGCTTCATTTCTTACTGCAAATACATTCATTCCTTCTGTATTTTTAGCATTTTAACACCCAAACTATCTCTCCCTCTGAATTTGTTTCCACAATTCTAGCTAATTCCATTTCAATTTGGGAGCAGAAATCCAATCCAAAATTGGTAAAAACAGAAAGCATGTCTGTCCCCAAACAGAAAGCCACAAGGAGTAGAGACTGTCTTTCATGGTTAGTAAATCATATGTCTTAAGGCAGCGATTACCAATTGTGGTTCCAAGAGAATGTAGCAGGAGTTCTGTGTTTACTCAGTGGATATACCACTAACTGTATCCCACAGTACTTGGAAATAATTATTCAGTAAGTCTGGGTTACAGCTTATAAGTAATACTGAGGAATCACAGCGTTTAACTGGTTCAAAAAAGCTTGGGAGTCACTGTTGTTTTCATGGGGAACTGGTTTTCCATGTGATAAACAAGCCTGTTTTGCATTTAAAACTATCTTCTCAAACTAAGGACACTGGCTTTCTACGTCTTCATTACAAGCCTTTATTAATGAGACAGTTAAGCAGCGCTGCAGCATTTCAGCACAAGAACTGTTACCTATCAAACTCATTAAAGGAATGTCTGCCCTGTTCACTCCAGTGTCACTGAACGTTTTCCAGAAGTTGTCTGATGGGGTGAACTGACAGAGGACAGATTTGGAACAAACTTGGCAAGATATGTGAACACACTCATGGCTTTTTGAAGTGTTTGCTTGTCTTCACTTTCTGGCACCCACTGAAAAGCTTTGATTCTTTTCGAGTCTGGCTTCAGTCAGTCCTTATAAAAGGTATTATGACCATTATAAGAAAAATGGGACCATCAAATACTGTTTTTTTCGGGGGGTGGGGTGGGGGTGCTCAAAGCTTTAGCTCTGTATTCTTCAGATACCTCAGAGCCGCTTTATGCAATCCTTCTACAGATTGTGCTACCAGCATGATGCAAATCACAGAATCATAGAATAGTTAGGGTTGGAAAGGACCTTAAGAGCATCTAGTTCCAACTCCCCTGCTATGGGCAGGAACATCTCATGCTAAACCATGTCATCCAAGGCTCTGTCCAAACTGGACTTGAGCATTGCCAGGGATGGAGCATTTATCACTTCTTTGGGCAACCCATTCCAGTGCCTCACCACCCTAACAGGAAGGAACTTCTTCCTTACATCTAACCTGAACTTATAAATCATAGAATCATAAAATCATAGAATAGTTAGGGTTGGAAAAGACCTTAAGATCATCTAGTTCCAACCCCCTAAACCATGTTGCCCAAGGCTCTCTCCAACCTGGCCTTGAACATTGCCAGGGATGGGGCATTTACCACTTCTTTGGGCAATCCATTCCAGTGCTTTCGCTGCTTTTGGTTTAAATCCATTACCCCTTGTCCTGTCACTACAGCCCCTAATGAGGAGTCCCTCCCCAGCATCCCTATAGGCCCCTTTCAGATACTGGAAGGCTGCTAGGAGGTCTCCACGCAGCCTTCTCTTCTCCAGGCTCAACAGCCCCAACATCCTCAGCCTGCCTTTGTATGGGAGATGCTCCAGTCCCCTGATGATCCTCCTGGCCTCCTCTGGACTTGTTCCAACAGCTCCATGTCCTTTTTACGTTGAGGACACCAGAACTGCACACAGTGCTCCAGGTGAGGCCTCAGGAGTGCAGAGTAGAGAGGTAGGACAGAATCATAGAATGGTTTGGGTTGGAAAGGACCTTAAGATCATCTAGTTCCAACCCACCTGCCAAGGGCAGGGACATCTCGCACTAAACCATGTAATCCAAGACTCCATCCAACCTGGTCTTGAACACTACCAGAGATGGAGCATTCACAGCTTCCTTGGGCAACCCATTCCAGTGCCTCAACAACTTCGACCCACTGGTCAGGCTTCTTTTGATGCAGCCCAGTATACCAAGAGATATTTCTAGTACTGAGGAGACAAAACTTAGAATCACAGAATCATTTAGGTTGAAAAAGACCTTCAAGATCACAGAGTCCAGCTGTTACTCTAGCATCACCACTATAGACCATGTTTCTAACTGCCACATCTACACGTCTTAAATACCTCCAAGGATGGTGACTCAACCACTTCACTGGGCAGCCTGTTCCAGTGACTGACAACCCTCTCAGTGAGGAAATTACACCTGCTATCCGATCTAAACCTCCCCTGGTGCACCTTAAGGCCATTTCCTCTTGTCCTGTCATTTGTTACTTGGGAGAAGAGACTGACACCCACCTTAGTACAGCCTCCTTTCACATAGCTGTAAAAGAGCAACAAGGTCTCCCCAGAGCCTCCTGAGTGAACAACCCCAGTTCCCTCAGATGTCCCTCATCAGACTTGTGCTCTAGACCCTTCACCAGCTCCGTTGCCTTTCTCCGGACCTGCTCCAGTATCTCAATGTCTTCTTGCAGTGAAGCCCCAAACTGAACATGCTATTTAAGGTGCTGCCTCATCAGTACCAAGTTCAGGGGGATTATCACTTCCCTAGTCCTGCTTCCTATGCTACTCTTGATGCAAGGATACTAGAGGTCTAGACCCAGTCCTCTTGGATTTCATGAAATATCTTATTTACTCTAACTGTAAACAAGAGAGGATGATTATGGTACCAGTATTTATTTACTAGTAACAACAGTAAAGCATCATGCAAATTAACAAGTCAATGAAAAAAAATATAGCTAGAACATATTAGTGGCTGCCCAGCAGTTCTGTCTATGTCCTGCAGTTAAAGATTTGTTGAGTATCACCAGCAGCATAATGAACTGTGGCCACTTCAGAGATACAGCAAGTTCTGCCTCTGGCCAACACTCCAGTCAGTAGAACTTCACTCTGGCAAATCACAGACAACTAAAGGTATGGAGGAGTTGACCCTTCCACTAAACTACTCTTTGTATGATTTCAAATTACCACCAACATCTTGATAACTTGAAGATATCCTCAAATGTATAATTAGGATATCTGTTAATATCTGCAAACATACCTTGCCACATTAATCCTATCTTTAGACACACACAGGCTATTGTTTAAATGGCTAAAATAATTCACTTTAGGGCAGACACCAAGACAATAATTTCAAGTCAGACAGCTAAAATTGAGGAAAAGAATAAGCTAATAAGGAGATAATACAAAAGAGCTAAAGTAGATAATGAAACTGGAAACCACAGAACTATATATAAATGTATTTATTGAATAAAATGTACTGTTACAATATAAATAAACATTTTTATGCTGCATCTCTGAGCAGAATAATAGCTGTTTCTGATAAAGCCTACTGATGCTGGATTGATACGGTGTGTTTTGGATAAGAACAGCATGGAAAGAGAGCAGTGAAGTCTCTCTTGATAAGCAGAACTAAACAGTTTACTGCCTAAGATAAAAATAGGTTGCTAAAGGTCAAACACTAATGCAATAGCCAAAAGAAACAGTACCATGCCATTTACCTTTTAACCTTACTTCACAGAAGATTACCACGTGCTCTCAAAGATACAGAATAGACAAGGGTTATTCGTACAAACATATCCTGAAAAATCAGACATTCCTCCCTTCATGCAGCCTTCCAGAACTTTATTTTTTTAACAAAACAATTCATGCTAACAAAGATTTGGCTGAACTACGCTCTCTGGAAAGAGAGTTAAATGAGGCAAAAAAGATTTAATTACCTAGAATAGAGCAAGCCAAATTAAATAAGATAGAAAAACGCCAAAGAAACCCACGATTAAAATGAATGACATTTTCTCATTTCATTTAGAAATTCCAGCAGGCTTTTTCTGGGGGGAGGGAGGGAGGAAAGGGTTTGTGTTTGTTTGAAATCATGTAAGGGTATAAACATTGTAGAATTTCTAGTTTCAAATCAGTAGGTAGAACACCTTGCTATCTCCAGGATTAGTATCCACAAGGAACTGATTCCCACTCTAATCAAAGGATTATTTAATTTATTTGTTTCAGAGAACCATGGGCTGGGTAGAATGAGAACAGTGACTGTTCTATTGAAACAAAAAAAGGAAAAGAGAAAAAGTTGCCTTCTGCAGAGTAAGTCAGCAGCTTACACTTACACTCTTAATGAAGAAAATATGCCTGAACACTTTTCATTTGTTGGCTGCAATCCACTGAAACCAGATCTTAGAACTATTGCTTAGTTTTAATATAGAATTGACAACTGTCTCACTTCATTTTACATCAAGTTAGTATTAACCTCTCTTTCACATGTCCATATTTCCTCTTTACTCTCCTTAGCTTTCCATTGCTCAGCAAACTACACTGTGGACAAAGCCAAATCACTCTCCCTGCTCCAAAGACCCTGCAGTTGGGCAATATGTACGTAATAAAGGAATCGCTACCACCTCTGACTACCTTCAATTCTGCCACCAAAATTTTATCCAAGTCCTCCCCACTCCCTTGGCAAGTCTGCACTCAAGCTCTCACACAGCCTCGCTCTCTGAAAAATCAGAATTTCATTAAAAAATATCAACTGAATTCTCTGAGCACCTCATGACATAAAAGCATTTTCATTTCATGCATTTCTATCAAACATAGAATCATAGAACAGTTAGGGTTGGAAAGGACCTTAAGATCATCCAGTTCCAACCACCCTGCCATAACCAGGGACACCCCACACTAAACCATGACACCCAAGGCTTCGTCCAACCTGGCCTTAAACACTGCCAGGGATGAAGCACTCACAACTTCCTTGGGCAACCCATTCCAGTGCCTCACCACCCTCACAGGAAAGAATTTCTTCCTTATAGCCAATCTAAACCTCCCCTGTTTATGTTTGAACCCGTTACCTCTTGTCCTGTCACTACAGTCCCTAATGAAAAGTCCCTCCCCAGCATGAAAACACAGGCAAAGGGCTTGTTTCATAACTAGATGGAAACATCATTTAAAGAACAAAACCAAACACTGCCCACTGTATACCTTACGTACATGTGCACATGCACACACTTCAGAGCACTTCAGAGCTTGAATACATGCATAATACAGCAGCTTTAAGGAATACAGTAAAAAGCTACTTACTTACCAGTGACACATGCATACTGAGCAATTTGTCTTGAAATAAACTGCAAGGATATCTACGAAAGCTTGTACCCTTGTACACGTAAAACTGTACCTGAGCCTAGACATTGCATATTCATATTCAGTTAACATGCTAAATGACCTTGCTTCTTTTAAAATCTTACAGTTGATCCACAATAGACAAGAACACGCTCAGCACTTTATCCCTAAGAGTTCTCTGTATATCCTAATATAACTCTTCAATCTTAATATAACTCTTCAGTAGTTTACATACATACTTCAGAATACATAGTCTTATGGGACAGAAACAAACAGCAACAGACTGAAGAGTAACTGAAGCCTGAGATAAAGAAGTAAGACATGAGCCATGCTACTATAAAGGTACTAGACTTTCAAATTATATCCAGCATATTTTTTAACAAAAGCTTTAAAAGTGATCAAATTCTGCTTTTCCTAAAGTATCATTTTTGTGATAAACATAATGATTCAAAAGTGACCAGCTCGGTCCATACACAGCATAAAGAGAGAATTGTGCTGCAAAGCAGAGCTTACATTCTTGAAGGTCCCCAATGTATACCACAGGTCTAAGACAGGCAAGGAATTACCTGACATTTTCACCGCACTGTCAGAAATACATACATGCAAAAATGATGTTTCTCTCATTAATAACAAACTGTATCTGGGTCAGTATAAATGAATAAAGAGGGAATAATTTCTACAGTAGATGAGATACTTCTCTTCAGAATCACTGCTCCGGCTGCTTATTCTGACATGAGTAACACCTACACAAATTAAAAGGCTCCAGAGCCAACTCATTATAATGATACATGCTTTTCTTGGTAGCAAAAAGCCCATCCTGCATCAAATTGAAAGGAACACTCCTAAACCACTTTCTCTGATAGCTTATCTGGGCCATAGGGGACCATATAATGACTTTAAACTCGAGATTTTTTTGCTCAGCCCCGTTCCCCAAACACTGGCTGAGAAATGATGTAGAAAATTCACACACCAAGAATGCAAACTGTATTTAACTGATTTTTAAAAAGTCTGTCTTATCAAATTACATATAAATTTGCAATTTTAGATTAATCACATCTGGATTAGGTATGTTAACGACCCAATACTACAACCATTTTACTGTAATTTACCAGTGTACAGATGATAATTGTCACATTTGGAATGCAGATGCAATTCCCCATCCAAAAGGCGACTGCAAGAACAACGAGGCCAATAATTTTGTTGTATGTATTATGAAACATCTTGCTCTGTTATTAAAAGCACCAATCTCTTATATATAGGCTTAAGAAACCAATAGCCTGAATCAAATCAAGGGTGAGTCAGAGAGCTCTCGAAAGCTCAGAGTTAAGCATTCAGGTATCCTATCACTAGAAAATCAACAGGAAAAAAAAGCATTAACTGACCTTAATGAAATAGGAAACAGATTCTGAGAGTTTATCTTTCTTCTGATTTTAGCAGAAACATAGTTGCAAGAAAACATCCTTCAATAGCAACATAAGGAAAATCATACAGGTTATGCCTAAGAGTAGATTTAAGGAAAAACACCCTACGAAACTATGAGAAGTATTTAAAAATTAACCAGGGTAATTTCTGAGTTATGGCTAGACCTATTTGGGTAAGAAGCCTAATAATTTAATTAAAAACTCATTTTCACATTAAGAAATTATTCATATTGGGTTTACTTGTAGTTGATGAGAAACACAGTAAACTGAACCAAATGGCCAACAGAACAATCAGCAGTGACTGACGGGTATCAAATTCTTCAGTAAGTGAATTCAGGTACTCGGTGCAGGAACGCTGCATATCCTGCCTTACCATGGTAGCTTCTGCAGACGCCTCGAGGGCATCCAGAGGGGAAGACACCAAGCTGGAAGCACCTGACTGCTCACCCCACTTGTTCCTGGCACCAGAAATAGCAACCAGTTTTCTTGCATGATGTAGCGTCTCCACCCTCCAGCTAGGGAGAAACTCCACTGCATTTGCCCATGGGCTTCAGAGCTTCTGTGGAATTAATTCCCATCTCCACCCATGTTCCTCTTGATCCCCATCTCATTCTTTTCCCCACCCTCTTGGCTGCAGTTCCTCATCTTGGCACAAATCATCCTTTTTTTTTTTTTCCAACTGCAAATCCAGTCCCACCCTTGTTTGTTGCTTCCCACACTCCCAATTCCCAACCTTACCTCTCCTGTCACCACAAATGCTTTCATCTCTTCCAGATTCCCTCCACCCTCCAATTCAGAGGTCACCTCATTCCTCAGCTAGACAGAGGTCCATTCCGTGATCACTCCTCTGTGATGTCTAATGAGATGCAATCAGATTATGGTATTTCTCCACTGCAACTCACAGAGTTTCTGCTACTGCCTGTTTTCATAATGCTTGGTAACAATCATCTTGGTTTAAGCCCAAACTGAATTTAGCTGAAACCTGACAATAGAGTCAAAAGATGCACAGCACAGACACTGTCTGGTTGCATAAGCTAGTTTCTCCAGGAAGCCAAGTTAAAAAAGAAGGAATAAAATGGGCAAATTTCCAGTTGAAGATGATCACTGCAAGGCTTGTGTCAGCACACCCTAATCTATTTCTGATTTTGTGTTTAAGAATGCTTATGCGCAGGTTTTTTTATTTAGGTAGTGCATGACCAAAGAAGTTAATACATAAATTATCTTCCATACTAAGGTTGTGCTTGTGCGGTGTAATTATGGTCACGTAAGTACACACAGTCCTCACATAGGTACAGCATTTCGTATTGTAATGAAACCAAGTATTTAAGCTATCTGGGGAGCAGGAGAGGGGGAAAGATCGCTAGCAAGCCAATTAAACCATGGTGAAGGAGTATCAAACCCATCTACTAAAGGTTCTTTGTGTCATTCACAGCAATACTCAAAGTTCAATAGTTCAGAAAATTCACATCTAAACAGTCCTTCTCAAGAAGCTTAAGACGCTAGAGAACCAGGAACAACATGAGCCACTTGTTTTTGTCAGTATTCAACTTCTGTGATTTTTTAAGTCTGGATATAAGACTCTATTAGTGTTTCAAAGTGAAAGTGCCAAGGTAAGAGAGGCACACTATAACCTTTATCCTGTGGGGAATCTTTGGCCCTTGCTTTTCTGCCATATTTTGTGAAGCATGCCATTGTGATACCCATAGTAGTGTATATCTAGACAACCACTGAGGACTGAAAGTCACAACATCAATGAAAATAAGAGTTAAACCAGGAAAGTGATCTTGTGGGTTAGTGGCAAGCAATCATGTGCATTATTTACACACCAAGATAAAAATCTAATGTTTTTATAATCTTAACTTACAGAAGAAGCACATGCATAAGCAACTTATGCAACAAAAGATTTTTTCCCATAGCAAGTTCCCAATTCTGATGCCTTTTGGAACCAGATAACCTTGTATTTTAAATGCTGGAGCAAATGAATACTCTGTATGCCAAGCTTTTAAGACACAAACAATATTATATGCACTCAAAATAACTGGAGCAAACCCCATGTAACAGTCCTCTTTAAACTGTAGCTTTTTCATTTCCAATTATTTCCTTGCTTTCCAAATTCTACCCAATTGCTGGCTGTCAAAGCACTACCATGCACAGAAAAGAACAAGCTATTAAAAAAAAGTGTAGCCTACCCATCTTAAAAGCACACTGAGTTTAACTTGATCAGTGAACAACTGCCAGAAGAAAGCAGACATTAGGCTAGGTACTGAGATATGGAATATAAACATAAGAACCAGATGACAGATGCAACCTCTCACCAAAGCATCTTTGGTCACAGATGATCCCATACTTATATAAGAACCAATGTTGCATACAAATCGGATTACAAACGGATTAGAGGATTAAACTACACGCACCAGCAAAATGACCATCTACAAAACCAGTTTCTGTTATATTAAGATCAACCCAACAGTCTGAAAAAGATACATGAAAACCCATAAAATTGTAGATTCACACTTCAGCAGATTTTCCCTACCTACAGGTTGTCAGTGTGATATTCTTCTGTCACTGTCTACTTCAACATCATGAAAGCCCCTATCAGTGCAGAAGCTCCCACACCAAACATCAAGTCCCTCCTGTCACCTACCTTCCTGCCACTACATTTCATTTCCCACTTACCAGGGGTTTTTGCATGTTCACTCAGTTACCACCTTCCCATCATCACATACGGCTTTATGGAATCTTTATGACACTGTTCTCTGTTTGCTCTACACACATCCTGCTTTAAGCATCACTTGGATTCCTGTTTCAAGACTTTCAGAAGATCAACGCTCAGATAGTACTGGGAATACTGATAGAACTGATGTGAAATTAGTGCTGGGGGGGGGGGAACAGACAGTAGTCCTTTGAGCTAGGGCGATTTCTGAGGCAACATAAATTTTTAGATCTAATTATTAAGTATATGGGACTGACCCTATTCTCATTCTGCTTGAATCCAGGAAGAAGCAGGTTTCCCCAGTAGCAATGCTGAAACAGTACTCAGAAATTCAAAAGAGACCTTGTTCACGAGACAAGTTCTCAGAAAGAAAAATACTAAAAGACTTTAAGCCTCAATGCATTGCACCAGCTAAGAGAATTTTATCTTCCAACCTTAAAACAGTTAAAAAAATACAATCGAACAACGCTGCTAAAACCACCTCTCAAGTCTGTCAATGCCATTCTGTTAAAGCAAGAAATAGCTGGAGACTAATGTTGGAGAGGTGGCATTGTTTACCCTCCAAATCAAATTCAAGTTATTAAAACCACCACCACCAAACCCCAACCACAAACAACAAAACCACACACACAATAAGCCTCACTCCCACAGAAACTACTGCCTTTATCAAGACTCAGACAATTCATCATTTCTGGGTTTGTCCTTCAGCTTTCTCAGGAGGTTTGCCATTGTCAGTTCTCTTATCCTTCCAAGCATCTCCACTTCTGACAGCTCTTTCAGTAGGGTAAATTCTCATAATTAGTTCCTAATTATATATCTAGGCTCACACATTTTTAGAGTTTCTTCTCTTCATAACGCCTCTTCCAATCCTGTTGACATTCATCATCTCTTGAAACTGATCTTCCTTCTTCCCAGCCTACTCAAGTGTTACAGTTTCCAAGTCTTCTTTCATCCCGTTGCTAAGTTCTCTTGGTTTCTCACAACAGACCAAGAAATGATAAATCAAACAATCACTGCTAGCTGCTGACTGAAAAAATACGACTTAAGAGACAGCTCCTTAGATCTCCACTTTATCTGATCAAGAAGTGGATTTTTGTCTTTCAGACTTGAACAGGTGGGCACGGAAGCAGGTACAACCTTCTTTCACAATTGCTCTGGTTTCAACTAAGCCCACCAGTTTGATCAAGTACCGAACTACTAACCCTCTCCCATTGAAGTCTTCCTGAGATCTGCCATAAAATTATAATATCTATAAATGATCCCCTTGAAGACTGTCCCTAAGCAAACAGCCCTCCGCGATCTTGCGATCTGCAGCACTGCTTGATAACATAAAGGTAACACTATTACATCAAAAACTAGATCCATGGCTACCTTCATCAAAAGACTGAGCCCCCAGCATTCACAAACTTCAGCAGAATGAGGTCAGCGCAAGCCTAAAAATGTTCACATTAAAAAACATACAGCAAAATAACTTGTCAGACACAAATGCATACATTTCTGGTGTTAAGTTCTCTTAAAAACATTGTCCTATGAGCCCTGTGAGTGTTGCATATTAAATAACACTTTTTATCAGCTTCCCAATGAAAAAAGCTGCTGGCAAAAAGCTGAAATGTGGTAATACACTTCCTCATTAAACCATACCTTCAGGTGCTGAAGTAAAATAAGTTGCACTGATTTTGCATATGCAGTTTGTAATTATGAACATTGCAGTGCATACCGAATAGTCCATTAATGTCCATGGAAAGGAAAGAGAACATAGTTAAACAAATTGAAAGTGAAGGACTGCAACTTCTACAGTATGGCGACCCAAACATATGAAAAGGAAAACAGTTGAAGTTTTTACATCCTTTTACAAATACCCTGCTTTAAGTTCATGTACCTGTAAGGAGAATCAACGATGCTGTCAAGACACCAACTAAAAGCTTCTATGTTTTCCATCTTGCAGTTTCATAAACATGAAAATGCAGATTTCTAACAAACAGCTCAGATTTAGGAAAATGAAAGATCCTAGCATAAAAAATACTTAAGTGTGAACTCTTAACAATGCAAATAAGCATAACAACTTAACTGATTTGATTCTGAAATGGTAAAAATAAGGTCTAGAATAAACAGAGATTGTAGAAAAATCACATTAGAATTAACATGGAAGAAAAAGTGCTTAGGAATGTGTAAAAAGTATATAAGGAGAGAGGTACTGATATAAGGAAATTAATAAACCATAAAAGGATCAAACAAGATCATAGGCAGATGATACCATTAAGGAATCATCATCAATTTTTCTGAGAAGCCTAAGGCAAAACACAAAAACCTGAGACAAATATTTTCTCGATTAGGAAAAAATAAATTAACACACTTAATTACATCTTACTTTTAAATAAAATAAGCCTCAGCTCAGAGGAGGCATGATACATACTACGCTACCAACCACATTAGCCTGACGATGATGATGAGTCCATCATTGAGCCCTTGCTACTGTGTATTAAGTACAAAAGGTTTGCAGGAGAACAGAAAAGCTAGGAGGCAAGCAGAATCTACAGCTTCCCCATCTTTACTCTCATCTGGCCAGTTACTCTTGTCTGGTCTCCTCCTGTCAGAAACAAAGCATGTCTGACCTCATCCATAATCAGAAATAATCCTTTAATGTGTTTTCTAGCTACTGTTCCAGTTCCTTCAGCATCATTTAACTTACTTACCTCTTAACTCATATTTTAATTAGGGGATTTTTTTCTAACCTAGCCAATTTTGCGTGAAATGAGCAACCAACAAGCTAACCTAAGGAACAGTAACCTGTTTCCCTGGCTCAGCTGAAGTCAAAAGAAAAAGTACATCCAAGGCCAGCTTTGACAGCCTCCTTCATTCCTACCTGGATTCCCATTAGTGCCATTTATTCATTTACTTATTTTCTTACAACTGCTAGAACATAAATGTTTAATCTAACATTAATATCCAGAAGTTATAAAACTAGCAATGGACACAGAGGGGACTGGGAGCAGGGAGGAACGTATGCAGTATACTTCTGTACATTACAGAAATCATAACTATCATGCCAGAAATGCCTTATTTTTTTTATGATCCGATATTAAACCCAAACATTTTCAGCTAGGTAAAGTTTCACTTTGTGAGTTGTCAGTCTTCTCTCCAAGCAGCACCTCCAGAGAACAGTCTTATTAAAAACTGTTAAATACACACAAATTGTTATATAGGTGTTATTGCTATATAGGTGTTACCAGAACAAGAGATCGGAGAACAGAGCTCTATAGAGCATGAGAACAAACCCCAGTTCTTCTGAAACTACACACACTGAAACTGCTAAAACCTAACTGTTTTTCTTACTTAACTCCTAGGCCAAAGATTTAAGCAATTTACTTAAAGAATTAGACATCAGATCTGGAAACAGAATCTGGACAGACCATTCACCCAGCCACACACTCATTCTTCCGTCTTTCTCTGTACCATGTCCATGAAGCTTCAAATGCAAGCTTTAGAAAAAGCTGTGATTTTCAGCATCTTCCACAAGGCGGCTGTCCAATGAGGGTAACAGTTCATTAATACCACTGAGGCCTGTTAACAGGTACTAATTACAAAGGCAAGCGAACAAGCAATTAGTGAGAAAGCTTTTAAGTATTTAAAACATTATTCTGCTGGATATTTAAAAATATTGTTGGACTGAAAGCAACCAGTCAGCAGTAATTCCATTGAGAAAAAAAGCCTTCATGACTGTATTAATTCCTATACTTTCTTCTTGGATGCCAGAGCTCTGGGGTAACAAATTGAGGTCTGAGTGTCAAATCTCTTTCAGAAACTGAGAAGTTCAGTTTTTCCAAAATCAGGGAAAGGTGCTAGGCTCATCTGGTAAAATCAGTCTACAGATTTTCAGAGGTAACCCATGTCACTTCAACTTGCATATGCAGTGTTTAAGAAACTGGACACATAATAATGGACTAATTAACACAGTGTTGCAGACTTGATGTCTAGACAAGATAAGACATTTCAAGTATCCCTGCTACTCACTCCCATAAAGGAACAACAAAGAGATAGCCTTTTGTGTAACACCAGTGCTGAATTGCTCCAATTGTGAATTTAACACCAGGGACATATTTGTCATCACTTCCGAAAGAAAACACACTTCAGCACATTACACGCTCAAAGCATAAGCTGATCCTTAACTGTATGAAACCAGAAACTAAAACAACTCCAAAGCAGTATTTTAATGTATGCTAAATGTCATTAAACATAAAAACATAAAAAAAAAAGTGCATGAAATTGTCACATCAGCAACCTATGGGCATTCATGGACCTTGATATGCCAATGCAAAGTTCTTGCTACACTATTTTCAAGTACCAAGGCCGATCTTTTAAACACCTACCTAATGGGCTCGACCCCACCACACTCAGACAACATACAAAAAGAGGGAAAGGCATGTTCAAAGGCATAAGGAAACCCAAACAAACAGAAAGCTAATTACTTCACTATTTTTGTTTCTAAAAACTCTCCGAAGTTTCTGATTGCTTACACACAGAGCATCAAAGACCACATCAGGATCTAGACCCTACTTCAGGGGATATATTAAAGCATGAGACACACATTAATGCTGCAGAATTTTCATTCAATGCAAAGAGGCACAAAGATAGAAAAGAAGATGCACCGGGATGGCAGGGATCACTTTTCCCAGTACCTGCCTTGTGGAAGTGCCAGGGAAAATCCTGTTCTACAAACCACAAAGTGGCATAGCCAGAGGGTGCCAGGAACTCAACCATTCTCTCAGGGCAGCTATGAGCATCTGGAGCTGGTCTCAATAGGTAGGTGAGGCCACCCAAAAGCTGGGGATAACAGCAAGGAGCTGGGAGCCCACAGTTCAAGACTGGAGACAGGAAATTGCAAAGAAGAGCAGGGAGCAGAAACCTTGTCATTGGTGGAAAAGCAAGCATGATCTGGAGACCAGCATGCAGGATTGTGATGGCAGCTGAGCTCAGAGACAGAGCAGTGAAACACCAAAGCAGGCTGTCCAGAGAAACACTGGAGTCTTCCTCCCTGGAAATACTCAGGACTCAACTTGACACAGCCCTGAATGACCTGATCTAAGGCCCTGTTTCAAGAGAAGATTGGCCCAGGTGAGGTCTCATCAAACCTAGACATTTCCATGATACTGTCACTACGCCTGTCATTTCAAAGGTGAGACCAGAGACTTCCAGTTCCAGCTCAGCAATGGTCTCAGGCTCCCATGCATCTTCAACCATGTTCTTCCTTCCCGAGTAATATTGTCAGACTTCAAATTAAGCATATGCTTCTGAGTTTTTCTAGTTTAGGAGTCACACAGATAATTCTGGCTCTGTTCAAACAGTGTCTGGGTTTTCCCAAGCCTTTATCCATGAGCACTTACTTCTATTCTCCTCTATGTCAGCTTCAGTTAATACTTGCAAAGCAACTGCAGACTCTTAAAAGATAGTCACTAATAGCACATAGCAACCAGCAACTGTTTGATAATATCTGTCCTGTCACAGCACACAAAGAACTTTATTTCTTTTCAAATTATATGATTTTAAGTGACTGCTTGCAGTAGGTCTCCCATCAAATAACATACAAATATTTTGTTGATGAGTCAGTTCAATAAAATGTATTGAAGCTGCTTCCAGTATCATTCTAAAACCCTATTTTAATTCTTTAGAAGCTGATGGCTTCAATATTCAAATCAACAGCAGGAGAAACTGGCTCTATGGAATTAAATACAAATATTTTACAGTTATTCCTCAAGCCTCTCTGAGCTAAGTTCCTAAAACCATTCTGTTTTACAGAGCATAGTCTAGATTTATTTAGTGATAAGTGCAAACTCTACCGAACACCATAACATTAGATCAAATTGAAAACAACTTTTGGGGTTTATGCCCAAGTTTTCACCTGTTTTCACTACAAGCCTGTCCTTAGCACCTACAGCAAACAAACCAATCACAGATTCACCAGCATCAGGTGAATCAGGTAAATAATCACAATTGTTATTTATTTTAACTATGGTCCTAATCTTTAGTTTTTTCTGTTCACCATTTTTAAATAGTCCTAAATTCATGCATCTGGCAGAGCTGATTTAGGCCATGCACAACACGGTGATCAGACACATCACGATAAACAAACTGCATCATGACCCCCATAGTTACAGCACGCTTGGGTTAACTCCAATATAGCAAGACAATGTCACACAGGCATAGCCATGCTGACCAGGAACACGGTTATGCAATGCCAACATTAAAAAAAAGAGAAAACAGAAAAGCAAATTGAGTATAAAGTTGTTTTTTCAGCATCAAGAAAAAAGGAAAAACAGTGCTACAGCACAGGAAATGGGCTCACAGGCAACAGAACAAAGGCCACCAGGCACAACACGGAAAATGAAGACATAGAATAAGCTTATCTCAATCAAGACTAGAGACCCGTTTTCTTGAAGAGTTACTACAAGATTAACATGAGGGGATAAAACAATCTATAATTCCCTTCCACCCACTCCAGGCATACACTCAAAACACTGTAAATCAGAGCAAGTTTGAAGAAAGTCATCGCTTTCTCCCACCCAAATAAACTTTAAACACAATTTCCAGAGTTGGGTATAACTGCATTTATGTCAGACAGATCACATCAGTAAAATCTCCATTTAAAATAACAGCAATATGGAAAAAACCCACTCTGATTGTTTATGACAAATGCAATTGAAGATAACTGTAGTTAAATTCCTTACTGTGAGGTGACATATTAAAGACTAATGCAAGAGCAAATTTCTTTTAAACCTCCTCAAAAATTCAAAGTAACAAGAGGAACAGAAATCTTATTTTGTATTAAATCAATCCCCAAGTACTCAACACAACAGAGAAAAGAACACAAATTTTCAGGGCAATATCCCTCCCTCCCTAAGATGTAAACCACGGTCGTCAAAGCAGAATTTAAAGGCTCTTATTCTTCAGAGAATGATGAAGACACTGAGATTTAAAGTTATTTTTTAAAAAACAAACACAAAAAATCCAACAAAACAAGCCTCCCCCCCCCCAAATCACAACAAAAAAGACCAACCAAAAACCCCCAAAACCCAACAGGCAGTTCTAGTGTCCAATCCCAAACTGTATATATTTAAGGAAATTACAGTGTAGAAGTAATCTGTGACAATTTGGTCTCCCATAAAGCCTTACTTTTTAATCACATTTGAAGTTATGTGTATTATATGTGATTTTAAAACAATTTTTCAAAAATAAGTAATTTTCTTGGCCTGTAAAACAGCGGGCGTTGCATATAAGTTATAGAAAACTACCATTACTTCCCACAGGCAGATAAATGCCATGCTGCTTCAGAATTAAATAGATGGAGATGTTACCATCACATCATCGCAAGAAATCAGATTACATTCATATTATGCTCCAAGAAGGAGGAAAAAATAAATCAACATCTTTCTAGCTGATCAAACCACTACACAGGCACTGTAACAGTGACAAAATGCCAAGAGGACTCACCTGCTCAATCTCCTTCGTCTTAGTTGCAATTGCTTTTGAGCGACCAAGCTGACTGTCCTCGTATAATTCTGTATTGTCCGTTATATTTGTTTCTGCTTCCTCTGTTTGTTCGCTGTGTAACGGAGCTGAAGATCCAGCCTTAAAAAAATACAAGCCAAATAAAAACCTCAAAGTGCAAGAGCAAAACTAAACACCCAAATACAGTCATTCAACTATTCAGTTTGCTTATCAAGACTACCAGGGAAGCATTATTGCTACAATCCAACATATACAGAAATACGGATTTCAAACATGTACAAAACACGGCATCATAAAAAACCTGTATAAAGACAATGCTGTCAGATAACCTTTACCTGTCCTTCCACTGAGAAGGAAGGCCATCCTAACCTGTACATGTAATATTTAGAACACCAGCTGGCAAGAAAAATCCACAATCAAAGTGGGATTTGCAATCTGGGAAAGGATAAAAGTAACAAAATCAAAGGTAAATAGGCATCAATGAACTCAAAACACTGCCAGAAATAACTCTTGCTGCACTCAGTACCACAGGCTTACTATCAAACGGACATAGATACCTATTGTAAAGGAAAAGCCAACAAGTGCTTAGAGGATTCCTGATAAGATGAGAAATCTTACTGAAGTACCAGTACTGTATAAGCTTCCCTCTAAAACAGAAATTAAGCCAGTATCCCTGCCCAAAAGCAAAAAAACTCCCACTCCAAGGAGTCTATAAAGAAGACAGAAAACAGAAGAAATTACCATAGCCTATTGAAATCCAGTACTATGCAAGAGAATTCTAGAGTAGTAATTTGGTTTGGGTTTTTTTAATCAGATTTGAGAACTGAAGATGCATAAAAATATTTTCTACTGTTCTAAACTAAAGAGACAAAGAGTCCTAAGACATAAACTAACATGAAAGAGAAAAGCATTAGACCTAAAGAAAAAAAGCTTAAGTGGTCCTAAGAGCATGTGCTCAGAACTTATTAGCAATATAAACCATTAAGACTGAATCCCAAATCTTATTGCAGCAAATCATGAAATGCCTGAGATTGATTAAAGCCTGCTAGAAAGTTCAGTGCAATGCAAACTTTAGCTACTAAGAACTACATAAGATAAACTGAAAAAACATGAAAAGCATTGCAATTCATACATGACAGCCTACTACTAATCAAGGTGAGAAGTATCCTTTCTTCTAGGACTCAGAATGATATACTTCACTCCTTCATCAGCATTCCTACAGCGCACTTTCTGAGTCAATAAATCCTCTCAGGCTCTGCCATAACCAACTGCAACTGCCTCATTTTGAAAATTACTTTAGTTTGAATCTTTTTGCTACTGCAATTTTCTCTGAGGCACAGTGGAAGCATTAAATTACTCTTTTCTATAGGGCCCCACTCTGTTCTTTCCTCCCTTACATTGCCTTCCCCTCACCAAGAACAGGAGTGACATTTCTTATTACTGTTACTCTCCTGAGCCTCCCAGAAATGTCCATGCATATGTTCTCCTCCATATGGTATTCATGTTTGGAAGAGTTTGTTGCTTCTTTTTCTTCATTGCAGGCCCTCACATTCCCTCTACCCAACATCTCCCTTTTTTTCAGGTTTGTTTTTCCTGGAGGGAAATGAACAGTTTATTTATCCAACTGGATCTTCCTGTACAGTATCAAGAAGCTGCTGGTTCACTCAGATATAACATCAATGAACAGGACCTAAAAGTTCATATGAACATGGATCCAGTGAGTTGATTAATCTAGCCCTTAAGTTCCACGAGCATGAAACACAAAGAGGAAATCTGATGTTTCCCAAGATGCTTTTGTCTTCCCTCAAATTATCTGCCAATGAGTATAAAATACACATTAATTATGACGTTTAATACATGTAATTTCGTAGAGTAGGTACTATTTTGTTTTTGTAAGAGTAACTGAAGTATAGTTAAAGTTGAAGATAAAATGATCACAGAATTGAAACAGACTGGTTTACAAAAAGACATTACATGACATTTGATTTGTTTTAAATGACATCACCCACTAACACAGCAGAATCCATGACATCCTATCCAAGAACAGCATAAGAAAACAAAGACTGAAAAGGGCTATAATCACAGTTCAATACAGCAAGAGGTAGAAGAGGGTCAACAACAAACAGGTATTAACCAGCAATTCATTAATGCTGATTATTGATAAAAGCTCTGGGGAAAAAAACCCTATCCACTGCAGTACCAAAACAAAAGGTTAATTTTTAATATAGAGAACTGCTTTCTGAAAAAGAATAAATGACACAGTAGACTGACATGACATGGAACTGAACTCAGTATACCAAAGGTTCTCCACTAGTCTTATGTTTCATAGGTACCCTTGTATTTTGACTCAGAAGTCCCTCTCTAATTTTAAGGAGTTCAGTAAGCATACAGATTTACACTAGTGCAAGAGTTCCTTGGAGAATCCCTGGGAGAGCTGGAGCCTTATTTTGTCAGTTGTAACTCAACATGAATTTAAATTATACTAACAAAACCTACTTTGTTTTTGTGTACTTTTAAATAAATAAATCACAAGGCTTTAGTCTCCCTCCCACTCACTTTCAACAAACATTTAACAGCATGCAGAGAAATGCAGGGGTAAACTACAAAACGTGCCTTTGAGGAGAGCATGGAAAAACAAGAGGCTATTGTAACAATATAAAATAAATTAACTAATAATGCTGTCTTACTTCATACTCTATTTCAGGTACATTGCTTTCATCAGCCTTCTCTGAATTTTCAGCTGCCCACTTGCTTGCAGCTTCTGCAAGCTCCTTTTCCGATGGTCTGTTGCTCTTATCCGAGGCCTGTACAAGAACATTATAGTCAAGGTTTCACATGAAATATATTTACACATGGCAAAACATCTTCCAAACTAATAGAAAGAGTTATTCAGATCCCCCCAAACATTTAAAAAGGAAATAAGGAAGCTGAAGCTATTTCATTTGCTGACTTATTTCTTTAAAAAGAAAAGTGGCTGGAGAGAGAGCAAAGAAAAAAAAGAGAGAGAAAAACCACAAAGATAAATCAATGAACTTCAGTAAAATGTTAAAAAAAACACCATCCTTTCAGAATCAGTTTTATTAAATCTGTGGGACAGAGACAGCAGAAAAATTCTTTGAGGCCAGTTAAGTTTAAGGAGACATGGATCAAATGGACACTAAGATGTCAGATACAAGTGTGGATGGATGTAATATTTCAACGTGTTTTTCAGGCATGAATGGTTGCAACTAATTTAAACTATTAAATACTGTGTAGGGTGTAAACCCTGAGCTAATTAGGGATGAAGTATTTTACACATACTTTAAATGATCAGAGCTGTTTCCATTAAAATTCATTATTTTTTATTGGGGGGAACATTTATCATTTATAATAGAGTCAGTCATGGCTTTACAGCCTTTTAATTCACCTTTTCAGACTGAAATACTTCTATAAATAAGATTCAGAAATTAATTTCTCTCAATTTGGCTTTTACTAACAGAGCAACAGATGACAAATACCCATGTACCAAAACCAGTTCAGGAACAGCCAGCTTTATAAATCTTGTAACCACTATGTCAGTATTTCCTCTGAATCAACAAACATCCATCCAAGAATCCATACAACTCTAGTATTAAAACCTGCAACAGTAAGATGGATATCTAAAAAAGATACAAAAATCCTCCTGCCTGAAAAATGTCCCAATTTCTACCCAATGTCAGCCTCATCATAGCAAACAGGTGGACAAAAAGAAAACGAATAAAAACCCCAATGCTCTCCCCTCTCATCACTAGTTCATTCTAAATTACATAAATGGCCAGCAGAAGCAAGTCTTGTGAAGACTGCTTCATCTTCAAACCTTTTGTACTTACCTCAAGTAAAATATTACCCAAACCTCTCTTTGTGCTGTAGCATGGCATTAGTATATGATTCACAGAATCCTTCCAGGATTCGGTGTCACAAGGACACCGCATTTATCAAGTTCCAGAAGAGAAAGTGCAGCACAATGTTCAAATAGCAATCCCTCTGTTATACTATTGTATACTACAAAATTATAACCAGCAAAGTCAGGAGGCGATGAAGTTCAATGTGCAGGGGAACAAAAAGGGTTCTTAAAAGAAAAAGGTAATATAATTCATAGAATAATTTGCCCAGCTCACCTTTCCAAACTACACTATTATTCTTACACTAGTCTCATTAGAAACTATCTGCTGCCAAGGTTTTTTTCTCCCCTCAACATTCTCATTTCCCATAGTATGCCTTTTACCTTTAACCTTACTTATCTGTAGCTGCCAAAAAACTCTTGTACTGTGGTTCTATTATGAATCTCTCCCTTTCCTCAAATGTGGCTCTGGCCAACACTAACAAAAATACAAAGAAGATCGGTATCTTTGTTACTGACAGTCAGCTTTGCACAAAATAAAGATAAATAAAATCTTACACGACCTACAACATTTCCACAGCCATAAACAGAAACTGGGCACTCTAGTGCCTGCTGGAATGCAGCAAAAAAATCTGTTTAATGTAATCTCAATAAATTTAATTCTATAAGTTGCATGTTAATAAATATGTATCAAAAAACCCCAAGTATGTTTTATGTAACAAAGTAATGGTATTTCTACAGGTACACTACAACTGAACAAGACCATATTTCTCAGAGAACAGTATCTGCAGGTACTTAAGCTGCAAACTTGCAAGAAACAACCAACCTACCCTGTATCTTCTGAAATCCAACCAAACTTGCCCCCACCTCAAAACAGGGGTATCTTTTTTCCTTTTCTGTTACCTTATGCATAAGAACAGCAAAAAACTGTCAGTTTTCTGCGATCTTTGCTGCAAAGCTTTCCCTGTCTCACACATTTGCCTTTTGCTCTAATTATGTTGGATACAGCCTTCAAGGCTTGCAGTCCAGACAGCTATTAAAGAAAAACACAAAAGATTTCATGCCATAGTCAATTAAACAGGTGGTTAAGATCAGATAGCACCCACATGTCTTAATTCACATGCATGAATATGGAAAAAAAAAATAATTATAAGACAGATAAGAATATCTCTTCAGATTTGCATACAGTTACTACAGTGAAAAGAGATATTGCTACAGAGGCATATAGCTTTGTAAGTATTTCAAAGCTAAATTATAACTTGGAGCATTGGAAGTTATCTCCTTTAATCTATAAAATATGTAACTCATTTCTCAAGTCTAAGAAGATTATAAGATTCTGGCACTAGAGATGTTCATGTTTTGCCAAGACTACTTCTGTTGGTATAACTGAACCACTAATGTAACTGAACTGGTTAGTGTAACTCAGCCATCATCCCAAAAGTCTCCCCTGACACAGGCCAGCACATTACAGGCAGATTTGGAGACTTCAAAAGAAAAGCAATAAAAGGTCACTGAAGTACTTCCATTTCTGCAGCTGATGCATACCCAATAAATATTTATGTTGTATGGGGAAATGATTTCCATCAAACAGAAAGTTTCATTCTGTGTAGCTTACATCAAGTGGATATCCACTGCCAGCAGATATACGCAAAGTGCTGGCAAAACCCCACAGTATAGAATACATCAGACTTGATTGAAGCAGAAAGCAAAACATTTAAAGAATACTTCACAGTTTAAGCACACACACTGCACATTAATACAAGTGCAAGAGATTTTGCAATACCTCCTTGTTCTCAAAGGTTTGTATTAAGCAAGGATTTGCTATTAAGCTGTAGCAGGCTGAGTCTGTAAACAAAATAGGTGAACTAATTATGAAGTTTATTTTATAATCCAAATCATCGCAACTTGTGAGTAACAGCTTTTATCTTGCTTTCCTTATTTACATCACTGAAAATATATCGCTTGCCTCCCCCCTTAAGGACATTGGCAATTAGTTAATGCCTAGCACAGCAGTTTTAAAAGAGCTGCATAAGGGATAAGTATTTGGAATGACAGCACAACCAAAGCCTGTTTTTTTCCCCCACCTAATTATTTCCTTCAGTCTCACTTTCTCACAACAAAAAGTACCTTTCTTTCTTCTGATTTCTTTTTTGTTTAAGCAATCCACTGCTTTCATTAAAAAGATGTCAAGAACCAGGCTGGTACCCCATGCTACTTACAGCGAATACTACTTTCTTTTGGGCGTTGGACTAGATGGTCTCCAAAAGTCCCTTCTAACCCTAATGATTCTGTGACTCTAATAGAGCCTTATTTACTTAGACCAATGTAATGCACTCTTTCTTTCTCAGTAAAGTATTACTCAGCTATGTAGAGAAAATACTCCAATAGAAGTGTTCATTTTAACCTCAGATACAATTTACAGGCAAGCAGTCTGCGACGTGAAAATGTTTTTGCTGCCACAACAATCTTGAATGCTGCTTGTTCATCAGTGTTTATTAGCCTATCCGTTTAACTAATTAGCAAGATCACATAGTTGGTGTTCAGCCCACAGATTTGATGGGAAATTAAACAGCATCATTTAGAACATAAAATTACATTTATCAAACTACCTTGCAATGTGGCTCCCTTCTCAAGTAAATGCTATCATTCTTGCCATATCCTCAAACAACCCTGCTTTCAAGTCAATTCTGCTATTCACATTTAGCTTCCCACACTGTTTCCAAATCAAGTAACAGCTTAAGAATCACTGAATGACAGAGTTCAGTGCAAGTATAGGTTTGTCCAATTCATTTGTTGCTTCTAAGACTGCTTCCCTATTTTCGTCCTTGCCATTCCTTTTCTAGTACACTCCAAACTTTGGAAAAAGACAATTTTAAACACGTACAAAACTCCCTTTCTCTTAAAATGAGACAGTGAATACAGTACAATAAGGTCTGTCAGTGTCATCATTAGACAGATGGCTCTATCAGCACCTTCCTGTCAGATAAAGGAAACCTATCCTCTGCAGAGCAATTCAGGATCATAGAATTATAGAATAGTTAGGGTTGGAAAGGACCTTAAGATCATCTAGCTCCAACCCCCTTGCTGTGGGTAGGGACACCTCACACTAAACCATGTCACCCAAGGATCTGTCCAAGCTGGCCTTGAACACCACCAGGGATGGAGCATTTCCTTTCCTTAACAGCTACATACATGATCTCCTTCCAGCTGAGGAAAAAAATTGCAAAACCAGTATAATCTGAAACCATGGCGAGAAATACTTGAAAAGAAAATTCACCTTTGATGAGGATACTGCTACAGAGCCTGAAGGTGATGCATCTCTTGATGTTCTGAGTGACTGACCTGATGCCCTCTCTTTACCTACAGTTAAGAAAAAAATAACAACTGTGAAGTTATATTAAGACATATGTTGAAAATGTAATTACTGGCTTAGAAAAAGAGCAGTGAAATTCGCTCAGGTCAGACATGAAATCTACAAGCTTCACCGTTTGAGAAACATCTTGATAACACTTCCTTCTCTTTACATAGGGAGAAGAGATATATTATTCAATGTACTTAGAAGAACCCGCTGTCCTTTCTCCAACAGTAACTGAAAGGCTGTATCAACATGACTTGGCAAGATGACATGGTTTTACTTTTTAATATTCCTGTAATGATATAAACAGGTGAAATGTCAGACACCAGTCAATCACTCCAGGAAACCAGGCTGGTAGGAACTGATTTAGGAGGCCACAGTGTGGTGAAAAGTCCTGCCATGGCAAACAGTCCTATATGGTATCAGCCATAGACTAGATGCTCTTTGTACTATCAGTGTTTTTCTTATAAGAGTCAAAATTGAAAAAAATGGCAATTCAAATTCACTGTGCTCATCAGTCTGTGCATACCCTTGTCACAGACTGGCCACAACCTGCGGCAGCACAACTGGCTGCACTGTGAACTATTAGTTTTCAATCTGTGGTCCATGGATTACATCGAAGGGACTGCAAAAGGGAAACACGAAAAGCACATATGCTGTCAGTAGGCCTAACTTAACTAGACTATTCACACTTACTGGGGAAAATGGTTGATGGTTCACAAATGGAAAACAACACAGACTTCCCTTGGCTTCCATCAAATTAGTATCAATACAATTAAGAATGGGATAAAAAGCTTATCAAATACTTTAAGAAAAAGATATAAATTATAATGTAACCTATATTAATATTAAATATTATATAAATATACACAATTTTAACAGAACTATGAACAAATGTGGCTTTAATTTAATGAGACAAAGAAATAAAGAGCAAATACGGCATCTCAAAAAGCTGCAATACTTTCCTTTTTTACTCCGTGCCATAAAATATGACTGCATCGTGCTGTGTATTTAAAAATACCACTACCTACACAAAACACATAATGGAAAGTCCATGCAAAGTGCATACCTGTTAACAATAGGAAATGTTTAAACAGTATTTGAAAACTGGTCTTCTACTCTTTCCCTGCATTTTTATACTACATGTATGGCACAGACTTAATACAACATTTTAGGAAAACCCTGACATTTTATATGGTTTCTCAAAACATTTTTTCCTGTTCCTGATAATTATGCTCTGTGTATCTGCAACATTTGCACAAATTTAGTTGAATATCTTATTTTTCCCTTCCTCTCCTACGCTTCAAGGAATTCGCATTCACTGAGTACTGCTCCAAAGTGTTAAAAGAATTGTAGTAATAAGCTAGAAGGATAATTTATATTGTACGAGTGAAATGATTCCTCAGTATTTAAACGATGTTAACTAAACTTCACAAGATCTCCCTTGGCAGAAAGTGCTACATAATGGTCCAGTCTGCCGCTCTGGAAACTCACAATATGCCTATCAGTGAATAAAAAAGCATCTAATTAAACTTTTCAAGAGCTGTCAAAATGAAGAGTGGGTTTGGACAGTTCACTAGAAAGCATTTGCAGAGAGAGAAATCAAATCAGATTAATTTACATACACTGTACAAACAGCAGTGGCTAAGATTGTAGTAGACTCAAAAAGGGCAACTTTGCCCTTTTGGTTTTTTTCCCCTAATTATTTAAATAGTAAAACCTTGAATATTTTCAAAGCAGATGATTCATTAGGCTTCAGGGAAAGATTAACAGCCAAGCTTTTAAAAGGCAGAACATACAGAGCACAGATTTAACTGCGTTTCACATTTTCTTGAGGGAAAGCAAGGTTGGAGAGAATCTGACAGGAGATGAAATTGTTAAAAGCCCCTAATATTACAGGTCTGAGAACACTTGCAGAAAATGTAGCAAGTAGCAGTATAGGTACTTTAATTTCTCCAGTTTTTCAATCCTTCTTTCCCCCTTGGCTTCAGTTAGAAAAGTCTTCATTTGCTATAGACGACAGCAAAGTTTCTTGTAAGGGAATTCAATAAAGCACATAAGGAACAGAAGCAGTTGAGGCTAAACAGAAAATAACACAAAATACCAGAAAAAGCCATGCTGCTCAAACTCCTACAGTCTACAGCTGCTACTGAAACAACACATACAACCTCCCACATAAAATACAGGGAACAGAGACTGCAGTGAAACAACCAGAAAGCAGACACCACAACTGAGACAAAGTGTCTAGTTTTCTCATTGTACATACAGCATGTAAACAATCACAGATGTGCACACATCTCTAATTCTGGCTAAGAAAAAGGGTTTATACAGTGAGTTGCAGTTTCACCTCACTAACCAGTTCTCATCATTAATCCAGCATTACCTTGCTGAGAAGAAGTATTTCTTTTATGTAAAGATGACATATTTCTGCTATGCTGGGACTGGTGGAAAGGATAGGATTTGCCTCTTTCAGGAGAATAACTCCTGCTGCTGACACTAGAGCCAGATCTGCTGTGTGGAGAATCTCTTCGGCTCCCTGGTGATTCCCTGAAGAGAGGAGAGTCCCTCTTATGAGGGGATCGTTCTCTCATGTAATGAGAAGGATAGGTGCTTTTTCTTCTGAAGCCATCTCTGACATCCCTTCAAAGACAACAGAAAAATAAAAGTCACTTGGTTATCCTTTCAATGTTTGTGGAACAGCACTAGATAATACAATGTCAACGTTTTATATTTGGTAAATACTAATAGATTAGCTGTCATCTGCAGAACACGTCCGAAATCTTCAGTGCTGTTTGAATAATAGGAATGAATGAAAAACAAGTAAGAAAATAGGAACAATTTGTATATGTGTGTAATTATTTTCAGATTTCATTCACCTGCTTCATTGCAAGAAGCTAATTCCTTTCTATTTCTCAATAATACAGCTGAAACATAAGAGAAAAAGACATTCAAGAAATTGGGACTTTCACATTTTATCTCCTCAGATTCACTCAATTTCACCTGGAAATTAGACCTTCATTTACAATAACTAAAAATGCATATGCAAATAATTGCTCATACTCTTTGGCTGGTTTTCAACTCTATTTTTCCCTTACCCTTATTTTCAAGGGAGTATGAATTAACACACCTTGCTATGGGAAACACCATTGAGGGATTTCAATTTATATCCAGCAAGGACAAAAAGAAAACTGCGGAATATCTATCCTCATATCTATCTATTCACCCAAGGACAAACCATGAATGAAGACATGACAATTTACACCTACCGAAGAGTCTATGTCTTTCACAACACACAATACTTATTATGAACTTTAGTGTAAAACATCACAGACACACTCAGTTATTATATGAAACCCAACTGATTTGAAACCATAATCTAGTCAACACCAAAACTTTCTACTACATGTACATATTCTTACTCCAGACCATACCCTAAATGTGCTGGTTACCTGAAAATTATATTAATTTACATATATATGTGAAGGTCAGAAAAACAGCATAAAATTGAACTTTTCCTAAAGAATCTCAAAGCTAACATGCAAGCAGACTTGGTCAGAAGACACACTGCCAAGAGAAGCAAGTAATTCTCAGCTCTTCCACAGCACTGCTAAATAAAAATAAAGACTTCATGGCATTTATAGTAAGCCAGAATGTACCTTATTTCACTGCCTTTCTCTCCTATTTCTCACCATAGTCCAATATTTTATAGAAGGGAATGTCTCACAACGATGAGCTAAGATCTGGTGGTCTCATTTAGCACAATATAGCTATAGCTAATTTTATGTTGGTGGAGAAAAGGAAAAAAGCCCTCTAGTGTACAATTCCCATAGCATGTTGCAGGCCCACATTTATGATGGGTAACAAAGGACCCTAGCATGTCAAAAGTGTTTTGTACTGCTGAAACTACACAGGTAGCACCACAGTAATACAGACACTATCCCACTGATGTGTTTTTTACGGTGCTGATTTACTTTTTGCATGGAAAGCACAACTGCCTAAACAAAGCCAGGTTTTACAGCTAAACAGTTATTTCACTGTTAACAGACCACAGGCTTTTTGCAAGTATGTTATCTTACAGAAAAGCATATTTTACAGAAATACATACCAAAACTGACACAAGACAATGTTACACAGATTTATACTTAACAGGGGTGCTAAAAATCAATATTCATTTCCTTTCTAAACATCTTTTCTTCTTCTATTTATTGTGACACATTATTCTTCCCAAGCAAGCCAGCAAAAGAAACAATTAAGGAATTGCTAAATAATACTCTATTTAATAGCCTCTATACAGTAGCCATTGTATGCTTACATAAAATAATGGATCCCCCCAGAATACACAGAAGGATAATCCTCCTGTTTTCTTCAAAGGCCTAAGAGCAATGTGCTCACCTTTGGACACTACTCTTTAGGAAATGTGTAGATTTACACAAGAGTTTCCAGAAAGAATAACTGAAATTATCAGAGTCTGAGAAAAAACATTTAATGACAAAACACATGAACCTCTTTGTCCCCTTAAATTTAGCAGAAAGAAATCTAAAGAAGCCAGGAGTGTTCACTAACCTATGAGACAGAGCTGAAAATAGGGGACTACCGCTTTATCTTCACTACATGTATAGGCATTTTATGTAGCAATAGAGAAAAAATTCAGACTTTAAGAATAACCAAAAGATCAGCTCACCACAGAACTAGTTTGTCTAGTTAAGAATAGGGTTTTATTTATTAAAGAACATATTGATCAAATATTTATCCAGAATGAGTTATGAACAGCACATTTTTTCTTCAATTTCCTTCTAACCATGTCTTTTTAAATAATCCTATTTATTTTTAAAGCACAAGCTTTCTGGCAAACCGGTACACCACTTTTACACCCAAAACACGTTTTCATGACCAAGTTATGAAGCCCTAGTACACAGAGAAGTTTATTATGGAAACGTTTACAGAGCCCCAGCCACTGCACGCATAATAAATGCTCTAATATTTACATAAGAATTTACAAAATACCACTGAAGCACACTTTTAAACAGGAAAACATTCAAAAGCCTCATTCTACAATAACATTATGCACAAAGCAGTAGATTCTAACTTTCATTTTTCAAATTTTCATTTCATCACTCCATGTTAATTCCTAACTGGACCATATCTCTTACTAAACACTCAAGCCATTAACTATATTAAACCTTTTTCAGACAGCACAGCAACAGCACAGCATTTCTGATGCTTTCCATTAATATAACAAACGACACTGAACAGAACAAAATAAGCATTGTTTTACTTTTTTTTTTTTCCCTTAAATACTTAAGCTAACATACACCTGCAATTTGGTAATGAAGGCCCCAATTCAGCAAAGCAGTTAAGCACATGCTTCAGATTCCAACACATACTCAAAAGGTTTATTGAGCAGGGACAATATTTAATAGAGATGCAAAATTTTGTGCTCAGCTTTAACTTTAAAATAGAACTACTGCCCTTAATAAAAAACACAGGATTAATTGCTTTCATACAGGATCCCTCTTCTCTTTGTATTTTGTATTCATATCTCACACTTAGTCCTGGAAGCGCAATGTAGTTCTCTCGACAGTATTGCAACAGGAAGCACTAGCGTGTTTAACCTCCACGAATCTTGACCATTAAATTCTCACTGAAGCTGATAAGCTTGGATGAGCTCCTGAAATTTTATAACTAGCCAGCCATACCCTGATATACCATCCACAAAGGGCTGCTGAGGGAAGAACTCAAGCCTAACAGCTATCACCATAAACCAAGTTCCAGTTTCTTGGGGGGAAAAACACAAATACAGAACAAAGGTACAGCCTTCTGCATAGCAGGAGACCGAGGGAATACAACACAGAGATTTACAGTTGCCAAAGGATCAGAAACACCATCTTTCCTAAGCTACCATTACCACACTGAGTACTTCTGTTCTCACCCCTTCCTGCCATTTTAAGGCCAGCAATCCATTCAGTAGCAATGATGGAGGGAAACTGAGTTAGTGAAAGCCTTCTCATTTACGAAAGGGAATGGTACAGCTTAATCTATGTGAAACAAAGACGAACACAGACTAGTGTACCAGTCTGCATTTTAAGAGTACATAAAGGCAAGATGAAATTACCTGGCAGATGTGAAATGCCTCAGAATGGAGGTGTACTTGGGAACACAAAAGCGCATCACATGCAACAGGGGAAGAAATATTGTTTGCAAGAGAAATCTCAGTTTACTCATTGAATTCATGCTACCAGCCAACAGGGTACAATAACTATATGCTTACTATTCTCTTGGGCTTCTACATCCCAATACAGACATCCATCATTTCAGTTAAAACATTAACCTATGATGCGGTCCAGCCACAGAAGACATAACTCACACTTCTGATACTGCACTGAACAGATAAAACAACTCCACAGCGTATCACTGTGGAGCAGAAACTGTAGGTTCTTTCAGTAACTCACAAGTGAGCACAATTTATCACCTAGATAGTCAACAGAGAAGTAAGTTTACGTGATCCCTGTTGTCAAAGGGGTTAGACATTCCATTTATAGGTTTGGGCTTGACTACTAGCCTTGCCTAAAAGTAATTCACACAATTTTATAAATAATTTGAGGGAATTATACGTACCCTCCTAAGACACCAGACTTCAGTGCAAAGAGAGGAAAAAGAAAAGATTTGAACCATGCTTCTTATCTCAATACACTTCCCCTGTCTCATAATACACAGGCAAGGTGGAGGAAGAGTGGAAGAAAAATAAAAAAGCCTCTTGCCTGCCCTGTCAGGACACTGCAGGGGCTGGCAGAGCTACCAACACGATTTAGATGATGGGGAAAACCTTATTAAAGTGTACTACACCCCGACCTCAAAGTTTCTCAAATGATTTGCTGTCTTAAAACATCTGAAAAGCAAATATGAAGAGTCAAGAAACACCTCTACTTTTAATATCTTCAAAGTAAATGTAGGCTGTGCAAGATTACAGCCACCATCCTCTCTCCCAGAACTCATTCCCTTTCTTTCCAAAGTACCCAGTACATCTGTGCAACAAACCAACAATTTACTCTTTGGTTCTGCTTCACAGACTTACTATAATCTCGTTATTGTTTAAAAATCTTTATGATGATTTATCATAAGCTAAAACAATATCCAGTGATAGGACAAGGGGCAATGGGTGTAAACTGGAGTACAGGAGGTTCCATGTGAACATCAGGAAACACTTCTTTACTGTGAGAGTGACAGAGCACTGGAACAGGTTGCCCAGGGGGGTTGTGGAGTCTCCTACGTTGGAGATATTCAAGGTCCACCTGGACAAGTTCCTGTGTGATGTGCTCTAGGTTACCCTGCTCTCGCAGGGGGTTTGGACTGGATGATCTTTCGAGGTCCCTTCCAACCCTTAGGATTCTCTGGTTCTGTGAATACAGTGAGTTACACCACTGCAGATAAAACCAATTGCATCTAGTTCCATTGGCTTTCATGTGAACATATGAAATGATGACAGATTTCTTACAACTGGTTTTCAACATTTTACGACTAAGCAAGTAACTGCAGTACTGGCAAATGGTATCTGCATTTGTTTTAAATGAAATTAATGTCATGAGGGCCAGACAATGCAATCTTATTAAGAGCTTTCTGCATGAAAGCAAAAGGAAATAGGCATTGCAAAATAGTGGTAACTCACATAAAGAAGGGTAACACAACATACCAAATGTACAATAAAAATTAAAAACATATAAATGCCTCATGATATTTAAGCTGCATGTAGTACCACTGAAGTTATCATCTGTAAACATCAAAACTCCCCGCTGATGCCATTTGTCCAGCTCACTCAGTATAAAAGCTACTAAACTCACCTCCCCACCTACCTCAGGACATTACAACAGATCAAGAAATAACATCTAAGGCAACTTGAATATCACGAGCTGCATGGGTTTAAACCACGACATACATTTAATTGAATAGTAAAGCTATGCACCTCAAATGAAACCATACATCAGATTACACTGCTCTTTATTCTTAGTAAAGAGTATCTTCTTTCCTACTGTCATCAATAATCTACTTTATTAGACTTGCAAAAATATAAACCTGCAAAATAAAAGTATATTTAAATTCAAACTCTTTATTATCTGACACAGAGAAACTAAGGTCAAGCATACAAGTAAGGACAGAAGAACAAGAAACAAATAAAGAATTAAGAGTCCAGGAAAACAGAGATTTAAGTTCCAAAGAATTAAGCAAAATCAGCTTGCTACAACAGTATAAAGAATAAAGTCAAAATACATTAATTAGAAAAATGAAGAGCAAAGTAGACAAAATAACTGCATTCAAATGCATGTGATCTTGGTTTCTTTTTGAAAACAAGTCCCTGCAATTTCTCTACAACAGAAAATAAATCACAGGTCTAAAGTTCCAGAACACACATTTGCTTAATGTGATGGACTAAGTTACAATTTCTGTTAAGAGCTACAACAATTACAACAGCAGAGAATTCCACTGATAAAATATTTACTGACATACACTGCTGTTGGGCCAGATTTGAAACACGCGACTTCCTCAGCAGCTTATCATCTCAGAAGTCAAGTAGTGCAGATAACTAGCTTGCAGAAGAGGATTCCCAACATGGTAGTGGCTGAATCAGTTCCTAAACAGACTTAATTGAAAACTGAAACCATTCAAATCCTGTATCTCAATATACAAGCTTAAAATTAGAAGGACACAACACTGCGTCTTCACATACCCTTCAAATACCCATACCCCTCCGCCCTGATATCATAACGGACCAGAGATAACTCATCACCCCTGCTGTCCTAGAGAAAGTCCTAAGTGGACAGACCTTCCTAACCAGGTGCTTGCACATTTACTGTCATCCTGCCTCAGACACTGAGACCAGCACATGGGAAAGAACTTTCTCAAGTTTCCCTGTGATACCACAGGATGTGGGGTTGATGGGGTAGGAGATGAAAAGAATTCCCAAATACCACCCAAAGCAGACGTCAAGGTACTGAGAACAAGCATTTGTGGGCAGTAACGTTCTATGAAACACAAGTGAACAGTTCAGCAAAAATTTGTGAAGAATTCTATTTATTAAAAGTTCTTCTAAATCACTGTGGAAAATGACATGAGATTGTGGAGAAAAATACGTGCTGCTTATAGAATCCCATAACTTTATATTGCCAAATGTCTAAACAAAAGCAGGTGGAGGAGGAGAGGTGGGCGGGAGGTAGTGGATTTGGTGGGGTTGTTTTGTTGGGTTTGGGGGGTTGTTTGTGGATTTTATTTGGGGCTTTTGGGTTTGTGTTGATTTTTCCTTCACAGTCAGTGCTTGGCAAGCAATTCAATGTAGGCAAGCATTTGTCTAATGAAAGAAGGAAGTATCTTTGCACTGTATTTTTAGGTGCATGAGTGAATTTTATGTTCAGCACACTATAACGCTTTTTCCCAAAGGCTACCTTTCAAATTTTTAAATAGAAGATCCCAGAAACCATTAAATATCTGCTAAATGACATCTTCAGGCTTCTCATCTGTATGCCATGGAATGCTGTTAGTTCACTTACACTAAGAGAAAGCAACAAGTAGTGTACTGTCGCAGTAGCATATACTGATTCGATCAACCCTTGTCACTGACTTTCTAACACTATCCATAAAAATCTGCAAAATGAGAGTGAGTTGTGGAACAGGTTCGTAATATCTTATATTGGCACACAATACCTTTATCATATTTACTTTTCTTCTTTTTCAAATCCCTTAATGAGATCTATAAATCAGAGAAACACTCCACCTTTCTCTCTATCAGAAAAACTCTCCACAAATAGCTATATTTTTATTTTAAAGTGAGATATGAAGCAATTAGGGCAATAGGTTTCATTTGCTTATGCCCCAAAGTTTTGTAATAGTTACACAAACTTCCACATTTAAATAAAAGTTAGCAAACACCTCTCCTTCTGGATTTCTAAAGACATTATATATATATATATGTATGAAAAAAAAAAGGTATGCTTTTTTCCTTTATTCGAGCTCATTCCTTCCTGTCAAGTATGTAGTTTGCTCAAAATCAGAAAGCCCCAAGACAGACACTTCCCATTTCCTCTTATAAATTATTCATCCATGTAGCTTTATCTTTTTTTTCCAGTTTGCTTTCTCCCTTCACTTCAATTACAGTTTACAATCATTATAATATACACTAATATTACTTGCCTTTTTTTTCAATGCCATTTCCTATATGTTGCAAATAGCACTTTCCTGAATCTATTGAACACGGAGATAAGCCATGCTACTCAGGTAATTTTTTATTAAAAATCCTTTTGCAATTACTGTATGCCTTCAGATATTTCAGTGACTTTAATAACTGGTAACTTCAAGGCATAGCTCCACGAGAGATCAACTGATTTAAACTGATGCTGCTACAAAACTAACCCTCTCAACCTTCCTTGAATCCATATCCCTTCTCCATGGCAATGGCATTGATCTGGCATTGATATTTTCTCTCAGGCAATCAAACTGGTAGGTAGTTATTTAATTGATTGTGGTGGGTTAGCCAGCGGGAGCAGCTCATTGAAGAGTACAAACACCTGACACAGTAACAAGGAGAGGGAAAGACTTGAAACTAGCTTAGCTAGGTTTAAACTGCTATGGAAATACAATTTTTACTGTAGTAAGATCTATCCCCTTACTGCATTCATAACATTTATTATTAAAAAAAATAGGTCCCTTGACAGAATTTTATAGCAAAGTCACCATCATTAAGACTCAAGTAATATTTTTTGCCTAAAAATAACATACATACATATCTAAGCAACACTGAAAGCACAATATTCTGGCTGTAAGCAATAAAGGCAGATTCAAAGATATATTTTTAAACAGAATACTATTTAACAGAGAAGTTTTAGTAAGGAATAAAACAGTAACTGAAGAGTTTTTGAAGAAGATGATGCATTGCTTGTCACTTCAATCTCCTCTGTTAACATAATCTTCGACAATCCTTGTACAAAATCCTTCCAAAAAAAAGCAAGTAGCAAGATAGAGTTGTAGAATACATACTTAGCTTACTACCTCATCAAACCTGAGTTGGTTTGCCCCTCTATTCCCCCTGTTGAGACCCTACCTGGAGTACTGCTTTCAGTGCTGGAGTCTTCAGTACAAGAAAAACACAGACCTGTTGGAGCACGTTCAGCAGAGGGACAGGAAAATGCTCAGAGGACTGGAGCATCTCTTCCATGAGGACTGAGAGAGCTGAGATTGCTCAGCCTAGAGAAGGGAAGACTCTAGGGAGACCCTACTGCAACTTTCAATACTTAAATGGGGCTTATAAGAAAGATAGAGACTTTTTAGTAGGGCCTGTGGCAACAGGACTGGGGATAATGGTTTTAAACTAAAAGAGGAGAGATTCAGGCTCAATATAAGGGATTAGTTTTTTTATGATGAGCGTGGTGAAACACTGGAGCAGGTTGCCCAGAGAGGTGGCAGATTCCCCATCCCTGCAAGCATTCAAAGTCAGGCTGGATGTGGTTCTGAGCAACCTGATCTAGTTGAAGATACCCCTGCTCATTGCACGGGAGTTGGACTAGATGTCCTTTAAAAGGTCACTTCCAACCCAAACTATTCTGTAAGGCAACACATCAGAATACCTTTCCCATTCTGCTTCCAAATTGCATAAACACACTCTTAAACATTACTTCTAAAAAATAATTAGGCATACTAGACTAGGTAAGGTAGGACTTCATTTAACACATGGAACCGTTGTAAGTCAGATTTCAGAAGACAAAGACACTTCCACAGTATACTGACAACACTTACATGTCATGGCATCAGTATTCCGTTCCACTTAGACAAAAGCATTTGTTACCAAGTCACAAATTAATATTATAAAGATTTGTATACAAGGGACAGAACCTTTGTAAGGGTATGCAAATACGTATCAGGAATAAATGTCAAGACTAACAGTAATAATAATTTGTTAGCATGCAAAAATAGCATCACCTTTCAAAAGTAATATCAATGGCATGAATTATGCAATTGCTGTATTAATTTTTCCTCAGATGTAGATCATAGTACACTCAAATGCAGGAGTAGGTAGAAATGGCATATCAAAAATCTTCTCTTTGCAGCAAAATGCTTAATAAAAGTATGCCTACACTGAAAATAACACCAAATTTGTCCCTCTCTACTGTATCGTAGTACTCCCAGCCTCCTGCAATGGGAATTAAATTCCCTGAAATGTTTAGTGTATTCAAAATATAACAAACAAGTCCTTGGAACTTAGGTTTCAAGAAGAATTAGGTTCCATGAAGAATTTATTTTCCTAAGGGAAATTATGTACAAGTCCTCTGTGACAATATTCCCCATCCTGAGAAAGCCATGACTACATCCATTAAGCCAATTCATTGGCTGTTGGGTGAGATGATTTAGTTAGATGCCATCTTAACAGTAGTTGTCTGGATCGAAGGGAGCCTCCCCTCTCTTTCTCTCCCCACTGTCTCTCAGTACCTAGCTGGCTTTCAACATATTTGTTAGGAAACTTTTCCAGATTAATCAAGTGATACCCATGGGAGTTTGCCTCATTATTTCCCAATACAGCATTAACTTGCTAGTTTGATACCATCTATAACCTGATTATAATGTTAGCTATAAGATGGGACCAGACGAGCTTGCTTTCTGAAGTCTTCTTTAAATTGAGGTGTTAGCCAAGATCTTACAGTGTAAAGGTATGTGATCTTACCTTCAGGCATGCTGCCCTATCATACACTGTAAACAGAGAATTTCCTTACAATTTATGCAAACATCTTTTCTCAAAATGTGATTTAGTTTTAAGCAACAAACCAATGTTATTGCAAACTTTAACTGAGTTTGCAACACTACTGAATTTTTCCTTACACGTATACCTTAACATACTAACAGCTGTAGTAAACAGTTCTTGCACTGTTAAAAAATATAATGATGCCACCAATCTTATTTGACAATTTATAACCTTACAGAAACCGAAGTGGGAAACAGTTATATACATGAACAGCCACAAAACCTTAAAACATAACGTAGCTTTGGATCAAAAGCAAGTTGAATAAAGACATGAGAACAGTTGAGAACTGCGATGATGAGAAATTCTAGGTTTTTAGTTACCAAATCTGCTGTCTTCACTGTAATTCTAACCAAATAAATACTTAGAAACCAATTTACTACCTAGCTGTTTCTTATTCAACAATAATCCAGACTGGGTTTTTAAGATGATTGAAACATTCTTTAAGAAGATTCTAACTACCTGTCTTTAGTCAATCCTTTAGAGTCACAACACAGAGAACATACTTAAACAGAACTGAAATACTTCAGAAGACTTAAGTATAAGCACAGTGTCATACACACAGAATCAGACTGAAATTACCTATTTGCAATCATACTTTTCAAAAACAAGCACACCCAGTTTTCTCTCATGGCTCTCAGCAGGAGTTAAAATCAAGGTTTAGAACCATTCTACGTTTCATACAAAGGGTAAGCTGTACTGCATGAGGCTGCATATTTACAGACTCAGTAGGAACAAAAAAAGTCAAATAGCGGGAAGTTCTGGTAATGTGACAATTTCCATATATAAGAAACTTTGAAATGTTTTGATTAGAATAACAAAACCTTCATGACATCATTCCAAAATGAAACAGAACAGTCAGAACCCTCTGTAACCAACAACAGTCAAAAGAGTCTCCCATCAGCTCAGACTCCTGCAGGAGGTTCCCAGGTCCTGGCTGAATGGCAGAAATACTGGCACTGACCTCAGAAGCGCATCAGGAAAAATGAACAAGAGAAAAAGAAATCAAATGACCAATACGTCCATACTCAAAGCATAACTTTATGACTTTAAACTCCTTCCTCTCAACCAGAGACTGAAACTGCAATCAAATCAGAGTTCTGCAAGACCCTGCAGAATGAGCAAAATTATCAGCAAGTAATCTTTGAAAGCAAACATGGTTTAGAATTGCAATGAGAAATTCTGCAAAGAAATAGAAAACAGGCCTTCAATAAAGGTCACAATCAATCGTTATGCAAATTAAAATATTTTAAAATTAAAAGCAATCATTTAACAACTACAACTACCTGCCAGTGGAAGAACATTCATCTTACAGAATAATCCCACAATTAGCTGAAACATGCAAAAAAATACACTTAAATATAAGAGGAATTTTTATCTCCTCATATTTTTACATTATAGTGGGGAGGGGCCAAAAACAGTTTAAAAACTCTACAGTTGAAAGCTCAGGCACCAATGTCTCCTTTTCTCCCCGTTCTCTCAAGTGACAAACATTTCAGAAGTGGGGTGACAGCAGTCTTGCTTTGAATGAAGCTTTTGTATAATTCCAGATGCAAACAGCAGGTCCCACAAACATTAATAACAGCAGAAACTCAGTTTGACATAACATTCTTGGTAAGAAAACAGCCAGGGCTCACACATTTTAAGCCTCTAGGTTCTAACTTAAACAGAGGAAAGAGATTCATCATGGCAACAAACTCAGGCTTACGTGAATTGAAACCTTTTTACTGTCAACTGCATTGACCTGCAACAGCAGACAGTTCTGACCTATTCTTAACTACACACAGTCTTCAGCACAGGGCAGTTTTAAAAAGCTATGTGGTATCTGCATGAGAAGATTTGAGTTCTTAAGACTCCATTCAAAATAAAAAGCCATGGTCTAAAGGAATCGAAAGCATTCGGAATACTATTAGACATATATAAATTCGTCCAAGTAACAAAACTCAAATTATAAACCATACATCTCAGCTTGCAAAGGAACTGGTTGTCCCCAGCACAGAAGAGCTGCTAGAGGCGGTGAGCAGAAAACAGCTCTCAAAAAGAATCTTTCAACTACCGAATCCGTAAGGCTGCCGCATAAGACATGAAGCGTATTAAGAAGTCATTAAATACTTAGTGTAAACTAGAACCAACTTTTAAGTTATCTATTACCTATTATCTTGTTCCAAAAAGTTTTAAGCCCTCCCTTTACCCCCCCTCAATACCATAAGCCAAGGTAAACTAATTTACCTAGTAGACTAATACAATGGGTCTTCTGAACTAAAGATTCCAGTAGACAAATCCTTGCCTGCAGTTGTAGACAGGTATAATGAATCTACCACAATGACCTACTATAAGGAAACAGTAATTTTGTATATGAATAAACAAGTTACTTTAGCAGTTCGTGTGAATACCTGAGAGGTTCAATGTCCTGGCAGTGATTTTATTTATTTATTAAAAGGAAAAGGCATGTGCTAATGAATATGATTAGAACTCTGCTTATCAATCTCTGTCAAAAGCAAGACCATTTACTTTGGGTGACTGCCATATTTATTTCCCTCCACACAGGTTTTTTAATAAAGAATGAGGTTCTTGTATGGCGTCCCTTAAGACCTGTGAAATATTGCAATAGAACAGCAGACTTATGTACATTTTTAGCACCATCTCATAAATCCCTTTGGCTACATTTCTCTTCTGTAAGCAAGACAAAGACCAGTTTACATTGTAAGAGAGTTTAAATCCAAAACCTGAAGACCTCCCACAATATAATATGCTGCTTTAAATAGGCATAAAATATTTAAACAGGTTCACTGTTTCACTCATTAAAGAATACATACAGAGAGGAAAAGACCCCTAGAAACAAGCTACCCCCTGTAATTCCAAGGTGATTGCACAGTGATAATGTAAAGATAACTGCCTTGGCCTATGACACTTCTGAACTCTCAATATTAAATCCTGCTTTACTGAAAGAAGAAGTTAAGGGTCACTGACTCTATCTGGAGACTCTTTCATCAATGGTTTCTGTTCAAAATAACCATTCTTGCCAAATAGCAATTTTCTTCTAAATTTGCAGTCTTCAGACCACTCATCTAGAAACATCCTGTCATCACATATTGCACCTGCAAGGGTTAATCACCAAATGAAGGGCACTTCAAGCAGAGATCAGAAAGCCACTGACTGCTGGGCTTTAATCCTCCACCTTGCTACCAATTTTCTCCATTTAGGTAAACACAATCTCACTGTGAAAGTTTATGCATCTACAAAAACTGGGGTATATTTTGCTTCACAACTCTAAAGATGTAAGTGCAAGATTATGTTCAGAATGCCATATGTGCCATTGATTTAAAAGATTTCCAAAACAAAATATGACTCACTGATCAATCTTAGCTGTTCACAGATCACCAACTGTTTAAAATCAAATCTCAACATTTTTGTTAGTTTTATTTCTAGAATCAAAATTACTTTATTATTTCTAGTTATTACAAAATATTTCCTGTTCACTCCACAGATGAGCAGATTTGTTTTATATATACAAATGCAGTATTAAAGACTTGACTACTTCTTAATTTCACAAAGGACATGGGGAAAAAAACAACCATCACCAATAAAAACCCCACACATAGCAGCAGTAAGTTTCCTCCATTAAAAAACTCATTTTTATCAACAACTTGTGAGAAGAAATAAGAAATGGCCTATTATGAGCCACTTCTCAGGAGTCTATGTTGTATGAACCAGCGTTACTACTGATGCAGAGCACTTTGTCTACAAACATGGCAAACCTTATCTTACAAAAATCTGGACCTCAGATAAATTTAAGGATCAAATTTAATGTCTGTATAGCTGGGATTTACAAGTGCGCTATTTTGTAACGTCTCTTTGAAGATGAGCCTTGCTCATCTCAAGTTGCCAAGTTTCACATATTTCACCTTTTACAAACTCAGTTTGGCTGGAAAAAAAAAAGAAAAAAAGAATGAAGTAATGCTCTGTGCACGCAAAAGGATTAAAACTTGGCAGGGCTAAAGTGAACAGCAGCTAACAATCTTCTAAAGCATTTCACACCGAGGAGTTCATCCTTTGTAAAAATGCATTTGTATGAAAAATCCACTGCTATGAGGCCCATACAGAAGTACCACAAAATTGGAGTTCTTCAACATAGAACAGCCTAGGTCTTCACAACTTTTCAAAAACTGATCTGCATAACATAATTTGAGTTCTTTGAATAAATAAGTTTGATATATCACTAAAGACAAATAGTAACACATCCCCGGTAGTGATCGGCATTAGTAAAAGATAAACGTACAAAGAATGTGTTATTTGATCTCTACTGTCATAATTTCCAGGTTTCACAATTCTCATAGCATCAGTAACCAAAGCATCAAAACTGTCATAATGTGTGCAGAAAATCCTCTGTTCTCTAAACTAAGAGGTTCTGCTTTGATGTACAATTCTTTAAGTATGCCAAATACACTCAAAGCAAGAAGCACCTCAAGCCACGCTATAACTGTTATACAGGTTACACAATAAACATCAGAATCCCTTACATCAGAATGACAGAAAAAGGGCTGGCAACCCATTTTGAAATCTATGCCCAGCACATCCTCTGAATTATTTTATTTTTTTACAAATAAAATATATTACCACCCAGAAGTAATGGTCACGACAAGAGCTGTTCCCTGAGCATAGCATCAAACAGGGCTAACAACTCACAAGAACTGAATGGTCCAGAAAAGAGCAGAAGGGTCAGTAATACTCGGCCCAGTGACAGACTACTGGCAAAGAACAGCAGCTTGGAAACTAGAGCACAACTCCCTAAGAATCACAGAATGGTTTGGGTTGGAAAGGACCTTAAGATTACCTAGTTTCAATTACCCTGCCAGGGATACCTTCCACTAGACTAGGTTGTTCAAGGCCCTCTCCAACCTGGCCTTGAGATGTTAAACAGCATCTGTTTAAGCGAAAGAAGGCAAGAAAAAAAAAGACAACTAAGCTAAGTGGTAGATCTTCAGCAATCCTCCTGTCACTCTCAGAGAACTGCTGCTGGTCAGTGGACACATCGCAGCTCAAGCCACAGCTATACAACTGCTGAGTAAGTATTTTTAAGGAAAAGACAAACAGCTTAAAAAAATCCACCAAAGAAACAACAGCAACATAAAACAAGACCGAACAAACAAAAAAATCTACAATGTTTAAAAAACCCTAACAGTTGCTTTATTCAACACAGGAAACTTTCACACATCCCCAATTCTGTATCATTTAAGGGGGTTTGATATTCCAGGTAAGCAGCTTTGGGAGAATCTCAAGTGATGTTTATTCAGCACTCCAAAGAATGATGGGGGAACAAAAATGGAAAGAGTAAGATATGAGAAACTACTCTTTGACCATTAAGTTGCCAAAATCGAAGCAGGAAAGTGTGAAGGATTAATGTTAAAGAGGAGCTGCTGAACGAGTTTTTGCAAATACTCAAGAAAACTGATTATTTATGCCAATAAAAGAGCTATTCTTTTCAGAATTTACAGTTATGGTACTGCCTATGAAAACCCATTAACTTTACAAATCTCCTGAGTGTCTTTAGCTTCACAAACCTAACTTTGTACGATGTTTTAGCCATGGTCCATGCAATCTTTTAAAACGTTCTTCTGGTTAAAATAATCTTATATCTCCTTTTGCCACTTAAAATAAATATTTATATATACTCCAGAAAAACTTAACCCAAATAACTTCCATCATATCCAAAGACAAAGCATTCTCACATGCAATAATTTTTAAACTCATGTTTTATAGTGCAAATGTCCTTGAAATAAAAGGTAATCAGCATTTTCACCACCAGAGACAACATGTACCAAGTACTGTATTTCAGTTTCCTCTGTTGAGATCCCTTATACAGCTTAATAGTGAGCAATATACACAAATCATAATTAAGTTTATTACAAAGCATGTAATGCTACAAGTGCTTAGCAGTTTGATCACTGGATTTTACATCCAAGGCTATTCACTATTCCTGTACTCTTCAGTACAATCAGACTTCTGACATACTAATGAATATTTACATGAGAAATCAGTAGGGCTTCATTCAATTGCAAATACATTCCCATCCTCTCAAGTGAACCAAGTACCTTTATAGGTTCTTCCACAGTGTTACTGCAGTTATGGCCGTTTCAGAATATTTACATATTCTGAAATAGCAAGACTCAGATAGGACTATCACTGCTCACACAATACATTTTTAAGGCCCTCAGGAAAACAAGCTGACATTTTATCCTCACATTTTAAATGGAAAAAAAATCAGAATGCATTTAAGGCAATCTTTTTGACCACTGGGTGCCACTCTTGTTCTGTGTAAAAGAAACGGCCCGGCATTAACGGTCTTCACCATCTTTCCCCCCCTCCCCACACAGTTTTAACTAATTCTGGTTCTTCTCAAGTGGAAGGAAAAGATGAAACAATTTTGACACTACTTTTCAAAATCCTTTACTAGTGTTCCCAGCCCCAAGAATGCAATTTTGACAGAAGGTTAATGGACAGAGACCCTTATGGTATATGAAGGATTTTTTTAATGGTGAGGTTATGTAATAACCTGGTTATGTCTAAATCATCACATCCAAAGGAATAGGGCTCTGCTGTAATTGCTTAGTGCTGTATTGTCATTGCCACTAACAGCTTTATATTGAGTTTGCAAGGCCTCAAGACTGAGGCTGTAAGCAAACATAAGTTAAGTTTGCTGTCCAAGCTTTTCCTAACCTGCCTGAAGTCTTTTATTTTTAAACTTGGTGCAGGTTTAACAGTAATTTTTCTAACTGAACAGGTGTCTATAACTAACTTGGTTTACTTTTGCTGATCTCGGTATGGTACAACCAGTTTTACATAAACAAGGAGTTATTCTATGTAGAATGAGATACTTATGACTAAAACCATGAGGCAGTGTATAGAAATACAGGTCTGGTATAATAGCAGACACCTTGAAAAGTGGAAACACAGGATACAGCATACAAAAAGTACAGCCATTTGTAGATTAAGCTGTTAATATTTCAGTTATATTAACAATAAATTCTTGTTTGAATATTTAAGGTGAGTGTCATCTTTGCCCATAATTTTTGAGTGTAACACTTCTGTGCACTTCATTTATCACATCAAATAATCATTACAGGCACACATACGTTAGAGCCGTACTGTTTAATACCATTCCTTACATTTCATAGATGAGAACATGAGGTACAGACTAAGAAGTGCTCACAGGAATTAATAAAATGTAGGATGGAAATATCTACTCATCAATTCAGCTGAGAAAATGAGAAGGTCAGAACAAGGCTATGGTAAACTTTGCGATCCCATTATCCACTCCACCAGCATTTAAAAAGGTGCAGGTATCCTTCCACTGTACTGAGGCCCCAAGGTATTGCAGTCACAGAAGTAAATAGTAGACAAAAAAATTCTCTGAAGTGTGTCTGATCAGGGAGATGTACTACATTATTTAAAGACCCAGGCTAACAACCCAAAGATGCTACCATTATGCCTCCTTATCCTATCCTCACTAAACAAACACTAAAATACAGACTTTCATGTCATACCATTTATTTAACCTGCATTTCAAACAACTAGAAACCACTTTTCCACTATCAGCTTTTACTTCAACAGATGACCTTTCCCACATCCCTGCCATTTTACTCTTCTGCTCTACAAGCTGTTTTGGTAACACAGAAAAATGACCTAAATAGTCCTGGTCTATGCACAACAGTACTGTAAAGTCTTATAAATACCTGTATTCAGGTTGCCGACTTAGAGGATGATCATCCCTTGGCCACCTGTATCCTGATTCATCCTGGAAAACATACATGCAAAACAACTGTGTGACATGTATCTTAGTATCAGATGTCAGGTAGAGCTGGTTGCCAAATGGTACTTATTTACTGCAAAACCAAAGCATTTAATGACCTAAAAGAAAGTGTTAGTCATTCACAATAAAATCTCTCTCTACCCCATTCCTCCTATTTTCTTTCTTTGTCGATACTTGAAGAGAACAACTTTGCAATGCTGTACAAAACAAAAACTACAAAAATTTCCAACTGCATGCATAGGAATATAATACAGACATGGGAATATGCAGAAACATATACATATTTTTAAATAAAAATTTCCTCACTGAAATGTAAATTACCACAAACAGTTTGAAACTAAAGAATTTCAAAGAGCTGGACTGCAGGAAGCAACAGAAATGACCGGTCAAAGGGACCATAAATTTTGTACTTAACTGTAGCTAATGGGGATAAAAAATGCGTTCAGCATCATGTCAGAATTCTTAAAAGTGAACAACTGTGTGAATCAGAAGGACAGACAGACAATATTCAGCAAGTTGCATGTGCAAGGACTTTCCAATTGTTCTTTTATTCACCCAGGTAACTTCGCACTGCATTACTGAGAGGACTCCCAGACACTTTTGTTTTCCCATTTCAGGCTCTGAGCTTCCCACAGAGTGAGACAAGGACTCTTTTCTAAGTCAATAAAGCAGCTAGGAATCACAAAAAGCAGCAAACAGGTATGACCAAACACTCACAAGGATTTTACAAGCACAGTAACTGCAAAAAATCACCAAGTATCAAAACCCGGGTGTTTTTTCTATTAATCCTATTACAGTTTATGAGAACAGCAGTAACATCAATACTCTGTCTGAAACAGTATTTTAATTGTTCAATATTCAAGCATTAACAAGAAGACAAACATCATAAACATGCAAGAAGAATCACCTTATGTACACCTCGATGTGGAGGGCCGCTTCTTCGGTCATGGCCAAAACTGCGACCCTCTTCATAGTCTCTGTACTCAGCGTGACCGTAATCATTATACCGACTGTAATTCCCTTCTCCAGGTCTTTCAAGCAGTGGTGGTTTCTTGGGCCCAACGTTTACTACTCTATGGTAATTATCCTAAATCACAAACCAAACAAAATCATATTGCTTTTAATGGATGGAAATCTGTAATGAATACGCACAAGTAAAAACAAAATGTTATTGCCAAATATGGCACTATAACAATCTTGAAGCTGGAAGAGCACAGGGGAGCAAGCGACATTAAAAATCATGCCAGTCTGGTAGTGGAGTAATTTATTAAATCTAATTGGAAAGCATTTAGATGTAATCCTAAAGCATTAAAAGTTTCATTCAAGAGGGAAAATTTTTAACATGGTTTAAGTTTCTTTTCAAAGTTTAAAGCAGTAGCACCAGCTAATTCACTTTTCTAATCATTAGCTACATACATTCCTCAGAGCCTTTTACATTAACTTAGGAATTCAACAGAAAATACACCTGTAATGCCTGCAAAACAAAGAACCCGTTAAAAGTACTAACAATTTTCTTAATGTCAATAATATCCTCCACACTACGGAGATTATAGAGAAGACAGTCCTTGCTTCACATCTAGGTGCTAATCTAAATAGATAAGCACCTTCTCAATGCAGTGCATTAGGCGATCTGCTTCATGTGACAAACTTTTAACACTCAGTTTTTCTTTTAATGCAAATCTTGCATAGCTTTTTGCTAGAATGCAAACTTCATTTATTGCATTTCCTTCAAATAAGATGTCATACACCTTTTACCAATTGCAGAAATCATACAATGCTTAGGGTTGGAACAATCATCTAGTTCCAACCCATCTGCCATGGACAGGGACACGTCACATTAGACCACGTTGCGCAAGGCTCTGTCCAGCCTGGCCTTGAACACTACCAGGGATGGGGCATTTACCACTTTTTTGGGCAACCTCTTTCAGTGTCTCACCACCCTAACAGTGAAGAACTTCTTCCTTAGATCTAACTTGAACATCACCTTTGTAAGTTTTAAACACAAATTGCACAGTTGCAAAAGAAACAAATTCAATTTTATAGAATCAAATATTATACAAGTCAACTGCAAATAAAACATAAACAAAAACATGAATGCAAGATCTTACGTTTAATGTCTTTTTCCTCTAGCAAGATAATTTTTCCATGGGCCTTAAAAACTCAAGCTATAAATGCAGATATATGAATTAACATTTGCAATTTGCATGCAGGGAAAGATACCGAAACTGTTTTTTCTTTTTTTAACAGTGAAAGTCAAAATGCAATGCACCGAAGGTTTTTGTAGAAAAAGACATGAAATTCACAAACTACTAAATAGCATCATGCAAAAATTAGTTAGCTTTGAGTTCAGAGATCATCCCAACAAATTCACTAGAGGGCAATCCAAAGCCAGCCTACAGACATTCTGATGCAAAGTAGAGATTACATACACATTCATACACAGCCATACTGCTTCATCTACGCTTGCCTCACTGAACATCCTCCATGCGTATGTTTTTGCTTAGTTTGGTGTTTTACAAAGACGACGTTCTCTGAAGCTGAAATTAAGATGCTCCATGCCTAAATGTTACCCAGAAGTCCCCGCCACATAACTACACTGACATACAGAAGGCTAGTTACATGAAACTCAAGGTGTACCCACTTGGAGTTACTTGTGCTCAGTGCTTGCAATTTCATGCTGTTTAGCAGGATCTGAAAGTTTCAACTACAGTCTATACTTGATATATTAGCACCCAGATTAGAGTAGGACAACTCTCTTGCTCTCTAAAGTAAGAGCTACCTCATTCTGTACCATTGTAATGCCCCAGGTCCAACATACTAACCTATCAGCAAATGCCAAGCAAATTCACACACTGAATAAATTAATCCCATTTTACTTGTCTAGTCAAAATTAAGTCAGAGCTCTATACATGGACACAGATAAAACGGCACAGGCTTACAAGGACAGAAACTGCCTGCCAAATATTTTGAATCAGCAGAGCTGTATAAGGAGCTTCATATCCACCTTTGGTTTGCCCATCTACTGAGGGTACAGTTTTGGTGGAGATGGATGGCACTGATTGTGATGAGTGCATTCAGCTAGTCTCTCCATCCCCAGTTCCAAACGCATGTACTCTAAAGTTATCATTGAACTATCGAGTTAATTCTCCCATCAAAATCAGCTCATAACATCTTTTAAATTGTGAATTTTCATAATGTATATGCCATCATTATTCTCTGGACAGCTTGAAAGACTGCAAGAACTTAGGAATGTCACTGTTGCAGTGGTTAAATTAAATTATCAATGTGTTAGTCAAGTCAAACATTGATTAAAAAAAAAATCTGTGAAAATATATTCTGCCTTTCCTTGTGTCCTATTGTGGATGATAAATATTTTGGAAAAGCAGCAGGATAACTTTGCACAGTTATCTGATTTCCAGTTTGCTGAAAATGCAGAAATGTTGTGGTTGCCTGTAAAGAGAGTTAAAAACAGCACAGAGCAGCTAAACACTAATACACTACTCAACAGAGGAGACCATGTAATTAGTTACCAAGTTACCAACACTGGCATGCTTCCAAAACAACAAGCTGAACGTATGGTAGAGGGAACCCAGAAAGAATGCTAAATCAGCTGTGCTGTTATTCCAACACTCAGAATTAAAAGAAAAGCCAGAAAACAGTCAGAGGCATCTGAAATTTCACTTTGCCAAGTGTACATTGCACAGCATGCAAACAGAAATACCAAAAGGTATTCTTAATGATCTATGAAGGTGTAATAGCTCAAAAAAATAAATCACTAACCCCGGCACACTCAACCCTGGGATTTCCTAAAAGCATTCTAAAGTTATTCTACAGCACAGCAAGCAGAGCTTCTGTAGTCGTTTTACAAGCCTAACATACAGTAGAAGTCTCCATGCCTGTAGATTTCCATCAACTCTCTTCTTGATAAGTATTTCCCCTTACAATGCTCCAAAACACAATTTCTTTAGCAATTTCTTTATTTTCAACAATTTTTATAAACATTTCCTTCTATACTTTAAGCAACAATACTGAAAGCAGGCATTCTACCACCTCACAGCACTTCAAAGATGTATTAACATAAATAAAAAGTCTAGGGAAAAATACAACATAGTACAACTGCTGGTTCGCCAGAAGTTATTAAAAATCATGTGTTTAATAACAGAAAGAATTACACANCCTGCTAGAGCCTGCTGGGCCAGCTTCATGCTCTTCGATTCCAGAGCTAGCTGGAGAGGAAGGAGACACTTCTCCCTGATGAAAATAAAAAAAAAAAAAATAAAAAAAAAAAAAAAAAAAAAAAAAAAAAAAAAAAAAAAAAAAAAAAGAAAAATCAATACATATATTCTAAAACATTTTCAACAGATTTGGAAAATAAAAAAATCAAACTAAAAATAATCCCCAAAACCAAACAGACAAGTTTAATTTTGTAGGCAACCTATGATGTCTGTGCAAATGCATTTGTTAAGACTGTTGGCTTAAATGACTGAAGAAACAACGGATCTTGGGGTATACTAGGAACTTAAATATGTACATAAATCCAGCCCTTATGGTACAAGTCATGGCATAAAGGTACAGTATAATGCTAAAGAAAAATGCTACAGACTTACATTAGGATGCATCCTTGGAGGCAGACGTTCTCTTGGAACTCTTTCATAGTCATATCGGCCTTCAGACCACATTTCATCTCTTCGATATGCCACTAAAGACAATAAAAGTCCAATTAGCCAAAACCAGACTCATAATGAGCAGAAGAAAGGATAGTAAGCATAGAAATAAAGGTTCCTGGACTTGTCCCAGTATAGTGTATTACTCACAAGCCCTGTACATAAACTTATGTTTTCTAATTAACACTTTTAAAAGAAACTAATGAAGTCACAGTACATGCAAGAACAACTGAAAAACTGGAAATTAGTGTGGTGTAATCAGGATAATTACAGGACCCAGGTACTATAAACAGCTCTATTGAAATATATGCACATTGCAAATACCAGGTGTACATGTAAATTCATACACACATACCTTACAGCAATTTTGATATTGCTCTGCTAAAAATAGAGGACTTCTTTTGAGAAAGAGCTCAACGCCTATTTATTAGATTGAAGAATATCTACATTTTTATGTAAGATAATAACTTCAAATTATTTCATCATCTCAACCATCTGGGAAGAGGTTAAAACACATCACCCACTTAGTACAAAGCTCCATGTTTAAAATATATAAATGAAATGCATTCATCACATGCAGATTTTAACATGCTGTTTTAAATTGGGAGCCAGCAGAACGCAAAAATTCTTCTTTCCAGAGAAAGGTGACTTTCAAAGTCAAGATTAGAAACTAAATACACGTGAAAAAGAACCATTGCCATAAGAGATTCTAGTCATTCTCTGTTAGACAACACAAACTTGAAGACCTGAAATCGTTCTGATTATGAAAAAGGTGACAAATTATACACTACACAGCACTTAAAATAGGAAACGAATTGCTAGAACTATAGTTTTTGAAGTTTCCCTTCACAAAGGCAGTTCTAGCTATTAAAAATGATCAGTAAGAAAAAGAAACAGCAGTGTGCATTCAGAAAGAGAAATAACATTATCTACTTCCACAGAAAAAAAAACCAACACTGGATTTGACTTATGAGGTTACATAAAAATAGTATTACAGATGTTAAGAATCAACATGACACAAGGGTTTATTTACTGTCAACAGAAGTAGCACCACCTCAGATACATATTTTTGTGAGGGGACAAAAAAACTCCAAAACCAAACCAAACAAAACCAAAACTCTCACATACTTACTTTTCTGTCAGTTTTAGCAGTTCTGCTTCTGAATATCCATTCAATTACCTACAAACAATAAGAAATGGAAGTTAGCAAAATATGCATATATATTCATAAGTGCATTCTTTTCTTTTAAGTAAACCAGGCATTTAAAATCAAAATCTTTCAACTGCTCCCCCATGATCTGTCTGAACTAGTACAGAGTAACTCACTACACTTAACTAACAAAGAATATGAACCACTCAGCTGAACTCACAATGGAGTTCTGGTGTCCTCAACATAAAAAGGACATGGAGCTGTCGGAACAAGCTCAGAGGAGGGCCAAGGGGACGATCAGGGGACTGCAGCATCTCCCATACAAAGACAGGCTGAGAAAGTTGGGGCTGTTCAGCCTGGGGAAGAGAAGGCTGCGTGGAGACCTCATAGCAGCCTTCCAGTAACTGAAGGGGACTATAGGGATGCTGGGGAGGGGCTCTTCATTAGGGACTGTAGTGACAGGACAAGGGGTAACGGGTTCAAACTTAAACAGGAGAGGTTTAGAATGGATCTAAGGAAGAAATTCTTTCCTGTGAGGGTGCTGAGGCACTGGAATGGGTTGCCCAAGGAAGTTGTGAGTGCTCCATCTCTGGCAGTGTTCAAGGCCAGGTTGGACGAAGCCTTGGGTGACATGGTTTAGTGTGAGGTGTCCCTGCTTCTGGCAAGGGGGTTGGAACTGGATGATCTTAAGGTCCTTTCTGACCCTAACTATTCTATGATTCTATATCAAAAATTTCACCATGACAAATTGTTATAGATACAATACTTTCCCAATAAATTCCAGGGTTTTCTCTCCCTTTTATCATCTTTTGGTCACTACCTCAAGTCTCAGTTTTCCTTGCATTTGTTAGCAAAAGCTTTCAGAAACTACTGTAACTACTTTCTTAAAAACAGTCAGAAAAATATTTAATTATATTCATTAATATTAATTTAGCTATCTTTGAATATCATTAAGCACAAAAAAATAAGACTCAGCTGCATGTGATGAGAGGCTAATGAAAAGCCTGACTTAAGAGAAGCTTTTCCTTTGGTAATAGTAAATCCTGATGAAGTAGCTCTTTCCTCAACTGCTATAAGCCTCCATAATCAGAGATTTTCACCCTACCAGTGGTACAAATGAACCAGAGTACCTTCTTAAAACAATGTTCCATTTTATAAGTCTTGACCCAAATATGTTCCATAACCAAGACACTGCACTAATCTGATGTAGCCACAGGTCTATAAATCAAAAATTGACTAAACCAGTTGAGTTTGGTTGATCCTAGTTTTGGTAGGATAAGAGCTAGAGGGTCTGCTGTCCCTGCCCTCTCTAGTAATTCTGAAACCACTGGTCATATTGCTATATTTGTTGGTCAGCACCTTCCTGCCTTTTTCACAGTAAATGCCTAAACTTTTCTTCATAGGCTTTTCTGAAAGTCTTAAAAATTCACATGAAGGGCTGCATGTGCATTAACTGTTCTTAGGCCAACCCTGTGTCCCCTTCCCATATCACCAGAAGCGATGTGGGATATGGGGTGATATCACCCATATCACTGTATCCACTCCTACACTGTCCCCACAATCCTCTTTTCTTTGTACCTAGAAGAGCACCAGGAAACTCCTGTGTATTACATGCACCAGGGGCAGCAGACAGAATTAGCTGAAGCAAGACAAATCATTACGCTGGCACAGCATCATGTGCTGCTTCTCAAAACCTTTGCCAGTGGTCCCTCATGCCCAAGCCTTGCCAAGGTGGACCATTCCTTCTGTCCATCCCTGTTCAGGGCTGGAGAGCACCTGAGCCTCCCCTGGAGCCCACCCATCTCTCGTATGCCCACAGACACTGAGGGCTACCCTCACTCAGTTCTTAGACCAACAGCAAATATACAAAGCTGGATTCAGATAAGGTTTTCAAGTGGGGATTTTTTTGGCATTTTTGACATAAACAGTAGTGTCCATGCCCTGCTGCCTGCAGCAGCTACTTGAAATAATTGAACATAATATTCAAAAAGCAACATGCTTCAGGTAAGTGCCACTGAAGTGAGTGCAAGCTTCCACATCCTGCTGCTCTGTCAGTCAAGCCACTTCCAACATCCCAACACACACCCCCAGCAGCAAGCACCGGGCACTGACATTCATGTACACGCTCTGTTATGTTATCAGGCAGCAAGACTGGAAAAAAGCACTGCAAATACTCCCATTTTTATCATTGTTGACACACCTCACTGAAACCAGCATTATCAGCGGTATTTTGACAAAACAAAAGCATAAACTGGAGGAAAAGTAGAGATACACTATCAGAAAAGTCAACAGACTGAAGAAAAAGAATCACAATTGCATAGACAAGTAGTAAGCATGGAGGTGGAAAAGAAAAACATCACAAGTGAGAATACTTTGCACTGAGAGGAGTGAAATAAAGATTAACCAGACAGAATGAACCATCAAGTACATTGCTCAAAATGCTGATATGGAAAAAAAGCAGGAGGAAACTAAACAGACAGGGATCAATGACATAAAGTAAGGATGTATTTGAAAANTAAAGATTAACCAGACAGAATGAACCATCAAGTACATTGCTCAAAATGCTGATATGGAAAAAAAAGCAGGAGGAAACTAAACAGACAGGGATCAATGACCAAAAGAAAGAAAAAAAACAGAGGAAAATTCATTTCCCAGGATCCTGAGCACATTTAATCTATTTCTAAGGAAAAAAATACTCAATTTCTTAAATGATGTGACCTAACCCAGCCTTAATACCAACAACACAAAACCTGAACTCCTGGGATTAATATGAGAAGATTCCATTAACAGGGTTTCAAGAAATCAAGCCTCAAGTTTTCTATGCTGTATTCACATCCATCTGTTCCCACAGTAAAAAGTTGGTTTACAATAAAGATTAAAAAACATTATGTTTTTGTTTCACACCTAACACCACTGTCACTCATATTGACTATTTTCTATTAGCATACACAGCAAAGATAGTTGATATTTCTTTAATATAGTGACATATAATCACTTGCTACATTAATTTAAACAACCTCTTCCTGGTTTTGATCAGATGAAGGTTTTCCCTACAGTAAGGTCTTTATTTTCCTCAAATACAGACACCCCAGTGAATGCAGAAGCCTATCTATTAACACAGCACAAGCTACTCTGCTGTGGCCAGCTGCCAAGAATGGCTTTGCTCTGATTATCTCAGCAATATATCTTGTTCTATGCCCTATAACTGATGTAATACAAAAATGGTTTCTTCATCAAGCAGATTACGTGGGTCACTTGCACACCTGGATCTTTTTGATCTATCAGTCATTTTTTATTTTTGTTTCCTAAATAACATATGCTAAAGAAAAATCTGACACACTTGCAAAAGCACTCCAGTATTCTGCAATATTTTCCTCCTGACTCTTGTCTGTTTACACTTACTCAAGACATCAGTTTTCATCGTGGCTAGAAACAGCAACTTCTCCAGGATTCACAATTTTCCAGTGTGTGCTATCAGCCTTCTGCAGATCTACATTTTTGTTTCAAAACAATTCAGCTTCCTAATCCAGATGTTCACATCTTGCCACATGTCAACAAAGCATAAAACTGATGCTGTGCTCTAAATGCAGGGATAGGCAGCTGCCATATCTCTGATGCTACTGGAACATATCTGGCTTTATACTGTTACTTTGACAAATGTAGGCCAGCTCTGTCACTCCTCCTCTTTGAAAAGCTCAGATGCTTTTGTATGAGTAAAGCATAGGAGAGATGCTCAGAGAATTGCAACCTCTTAGAAATATCATGGACAATTTTGCAACAGTTGCTGCTTTGAGGACAAAGACAGGCAGAAAATACCACTTTTTCATCCAGCAATTAGAAGCTCCATGCTTCACAGATATCCCAGTATCTCTTACCCAGACAGGAAGCAAGACACAAAACTGAGTCTGGAAGAGTAAAAAGGTAACTTTTTCCTCCCCTTATACTTGGGACAGACAGAAAACACTGAACAGACATAC
>NDXB01008330.1:62683-73723 GCA_002631895.1 Agapornis roseicollis | reverse complement strand
TTTTTAGATTTAAATTTTTTTTTTTTTTTTTTTTTTTTCATGACTAGAGAAAAAGTATTAATGCCTAGCTTGGGTGGCTAACTTTTAGAAGCTAAACTTGTAGGAAGTGAGTTCTTCCTTACATGGGTATAAGACCCCTGAATTTAAAATGACCTTTAACAACTACAGCAGTCTAAATATGCTATTCATTGGTAGAGCTCATAGAATAATTTAGACTGAGAGGGACTGTTAGAACTCAAGGGGTCCAAACCCCCTGCAAAACAGGGCTAGTTATCCACACCTAGGAGGAGGGTGTTTCTGAAATACATATTAACTTATATATAATTTATATTAATGCATAATACATATTAATACATATGTTTCATAGAATCATAGAATAGTTTGGGTTTGAAGGGACCTTTAAAGGTCATCTAGTCTGTCTGAGATGGCATCCTCTCAGAAATTCCATAGCAGTAATAGACAACCCTGTTAATGGTAGCTAGCAAACACATGTATAACTTTTCATTTAATTAAATGTTTAACACGAATTTACAATTTTATAAAAGACCTTCTAATAGTACATGTATACTGTTTCTATACTAGCTTCTTTAGAGTTTTATTGAAAATATCTTTGCTATGAAACCTTACAACAGGCAGTACTAAAGAAGTAAAGTCAAATTTTCTTTTTGATCTTGATAAGGAAGATCTTGGTAAGGAAGATAGTATGGAAACAGCTCAATTTTCTTAATTTATTTCTGTCTTTTTGTTTTTATTTCCAGCAACTTTGAGTGTATTGTGACTCCAGTGAATCTCAGTGGTGGAGATCTAAGCACATAGTCCTAATTAAGTATAAATTCTTCAAGATATTTGCTTTTTTCTTTTTTTCTCCCTCTCTAATAAATATTAGTATTAGCAATATTTGAAAATCTGTTATTTCTGGATATAGATAGTAGGATTGTTTGGGGTGTGAGACTACAATGCTAAAAAGAATTTTTGATATCCTTGGTACCCCATAGATTTTAGCTGAACTCTAATTGTTAGCTACAAGGATTCAGTAATAAAATCAGTAATAGAAATATACTAGTAATCATTAAGTTTTTATTTCTTCTAATGAGAGACCACTTATTTAGAAATGATTATTAATGATTATTATGTCGTGGTTTAAACCCAACCAACCACGCAGCTCGTTCACTCACTCAACCCCCCTTCTTGCCCTCCCCTGCTTCCAGAGAGATGGGGGGAGAATCAAAAGAATGCAACTTCCACAGGTTGAGATAAGAACAGTTTAGTAACTAAGGTATAACACAAATCACTGCTGCTACCACCAATAATAATAATGATAAAGGAAAAGAATACAGCATCCCATCAACCACAACAGATAACTCACGACATCCCACCAACCGAGTGCTGACCAACCACCTCTTCCAACCACGCCGAGAGAGCTAGGCCTTCCGGATCACCCCCAGTTACATCCTGGGCATGATGTGCTATGGTATGGAATACCTCTTTGGTCAGTTTGGTCCTGTCAGTACAGTCCTGTCCCTCCTTCCTCCTGGCTTCCCCTCCTCCCCGGCAGAGCATGAGGCTCACAAAGTCCTTGGTCAGGGCAAACAGCGCTCAGCAACAACCAAAAACATCGGCCTTATCAGCCTTGTTCCCAGGTTAAGTCAAAACACCAGCTACTAAAGAGAAGAAAAACTGGCTGCAACTGCTGAACCCAGGACAGAGGCACGATAGAAGGGAAAAATCCAAAGAGGGAAATGTAATGACCTTGTTTTATTGAACTACTTTATGTAATTTGATCAATATTAAGCTTTAATAGGATTGTGATTAGAGAATTTTATTGATAGCCTTGCAGTTTCTTCCAATACTGATGGACAATGAATGTTTTACTGACAGGGACAAGAAAAGTATTGGAAGACAACACAAAGTCAGTAGGATCTTATTCTGGGGTTGTATTTTCTGTTTAAATGTGTGTGCATATAGTGCATAGATGCAAAAAAATAATATACATATAGTGACATAGTTACAAAAATAAAATAGCCCATAAAAAAACAAAACAAAACAAAACCAGCACATTTTTAAAGAATTGAAAATGAATATTGTTCTTTTAAGATTAGACACTTGCTAAGCAATTTCAGGAATTTACTGTTTAGTTAGAAAGAAGAGTTTGACCTACAGTATTGTTCTTAAAATAATTCTTGTTCCTGTGATGAAGATGGAATGGTGGCTTTTCTTGTTTTATTTCCTTCTGGCTTGCTGAAGAACACAGAGTACCAATAGCATCCTGTGTATTTGAGTGAATAATCAGTACTTTTTTTTACAGTACTAAAACCCTTGTCTTGTACAAATGGCTTTTGTAAGGTCTCCATCAATTTTTTTATATTCCAAGGTAAAGCTTTTTTTTTTTTTTTCTTTTATATTTCCACAGAATAATTTAAAAATAATTCCAAGAAGCAAAATGCAGATCCTGTCTCATGTGTCTGATGTGGAAGTTTCAAGTTTTTTATGTTGGAAGTCCAGTGATGCATTTAGTATTCATGTGTAAAATTTAATCTCAGCTGAGTGCTTGTTGCCATCTTTAGAAGATTTCCACTGTCTTAGAGAGCAGTTGTTCAGGCTTCTAAATAAAAATGTCTTCATTTTCAAGTGTTCTGAACCTATGCAGATCCCATTAAAGTCATTCCAAGAATCAAGTCTTTGTGACTTCCAAAATCAGTTTAGATTACTAAATATGAACATAAATATTTTCTTAAATTGGAATGATACTTTTCTGCTATTTTAAGGTTTACCTCAACCTATTAATGTTAAGGCAAGCATATTGATAACATATACAAAAGTTTAGATATTAAAAATAACTATTAATTCTAACAGGGTAAGTATAGAGGTAGGTATATTTTGTTCCACAATATAAATGTATTATGGAGAGAGAGAGCATCTGGAATTCAAAGAAAAATTTGCATTATTAAGTTACAGTGGCTTAAGTGGAACACAAAGCTGAAATACTAGTTGTGTCCAACCTTAGAAACATTTAGGAAAGATTTAAGTGTTACCTTCCTCAGTTACTTTTAGAACATGTATACATGACTGTTCTTTTTCTGCATAAAAATAAGTAAAAGTTATTTGCATAGTATTAAATACCAATATTATTATGGTCGACTACTCTTAACTAATATTATATGTCAAAATACAGACAAGTTGTATAAATGGTGTAAGTAGGACAATGCTTTAGCTGGCTCCTCTTGACCATTATTTTTAAACAGCCAGCATATTCACAACAGAGCACAGTCATATCGTATATATATTTTTGTGTATATATAATTGTACATACAAGTAATTATTTCAATTTTTTTCAAGTATGAGTTTATTTTCTCACTCTTGGAAGTTTTGTATGTTCAGTAGCATATTGCAAATATTTATCAGCAGGAGATTTTCTCTAAAAAGCTGTAGACTTTATAATAAATACTTGATGACTAAAGACTGATGAGACAGTCCAGCAGAAGAAAAAGCTGGGATACAGGAAAAGAGACAGAAACAGAAACATCAATATTTAGAGGAAGAGGAGCATGCTGTGAATGCCTGAAGCTAGCAACAAGTCTATGTTCTCCCATTTCATTCTACATCTGTTTCATACAACATTGGTATCAATTATTTTAGCTTCAACCAGGTACATCAATTGCTACATTAACTATTGATGGCTCATAATCTGAATGCTTATGAAGACACATGACTGAATATGAGATAAAAATAAAATGGTGCTGGTCAACAGAATGGCACACAGATGGTTATCCACATCCTTATAAATGAAGCTGTTTCCATGAAAATTGTAGACAAAATAGTTTTCATAACAGCTATAGTCATGTTTAAATTTTCCTAGTTTTTGTAACAAGTATAATTGCAACAGCTACAGTCATGCCTGGAAGTGTTTAAGAGGCATTTGGACAATGGCCTAAATATGATTTAACTTCGTCAGGCATTTGGGAATGGATCATCATTGTAGGTCCCTTCCAACTGATCTGTTATATTCTGTACTATGGTGAACAAAAACTGGAAAAAATAAGGCAATTTTATAAAGCTGAACTCTGACAGGCTACTCTTTGCTCATGTTCCTTGAAAGTGAATGGTAGAGGCTCAAACGACATTCAAGAACAGCACAGCAAGACAAAAATGCACAACAAAAAAAATGTAGCTTCTTTAAAATACATACTCTTTCCTTAATTTCTCTATTAAAAGCAAAGAAAATGCAGAACATTTTAAGAGTCAGCTTTCACAAGTGTCTTAGGCTGTCTTCTATATTAACAAATATTTACCTATACTAACAAGTATTTGCTTAAAATCATAAAAATATGTTAGGGACATGATTTTTTCTAGAGTACGCATAATTTAACTGTCACTGGAGTCTGTGGAGTTTTCCTGATGACTTTAAGAGAACAGGTTTGGGACTCTAAACTTCTATGGATTGAAGTTAAGGGACAGGTAGAGCAGTAAACTTATTTTATGTAGTATCCTTTAAGATAAGTGGTTTAGTTTTTTTTCCCTAGTTAGAATCACATAATGCTTTTTTTTAAAAAATTATTGTTGGTCTACTGCATTCTTTACCATGTATGAGTTCTAAAAAAAATCCAATTACATTGTGACGGTCAATTTGTTATGACGGTCAGTCACCTGTCAAAACAGATAATTTAAATAAATCTTGGAGACTTGCAGTAAGGTCCTCTCTGTAGGTTGATTTATTTGAAATGATGAAGTAACTAAATTACAGATTTTGTTTCCCTGCATGTTTGTTTTTTGTTGTTTGGTGGGGTTTTGTTTGTTTGTTTGTTTATTTCTTTTCTCCCATGAGAGTCTAAGCAGACGGGAACATAATGATAAGTAAGTGGAAAGAGTAATAACAAAACTATAATGCACAAATAGCCTGCAGTGTGTCTACAATTTCATGGGTAATCCAGCAGTATGGGAACATGCATGAGAATGCGGTGTTTCTTGAAATGCATGCAGTTGCTTCTGGAGTTCTTTGGACAGTGTTTTAGACTTATCCTAGTGAGTTAGGGAAGAAATAAGTAGGGGCTTCTGGAAATAATTGGGCATGATGGGGCTTTTAGAATAAGTTTGGATTTGGCAAGACAATTTTTGATTGTTAATTTTTAGCTTGCCTAGCTAAGAAAATGTGGATATATTCACTATGCCCAAATCAAAAGTGTTCCTTGACATTCTCACTATCAAAACAATACTCATAAGAGTATTTGAGTCAGTGGTGCAAAAATTTTATTATTGTATTTTTTTGCAGTCATAATGACTAATATTGTCATTATAGGCATTATAGGCATTGAACACTAAGATAAATACTACATTCAGAAAATAGATTTTCTGATCTCCTGAAAAATGAAGTTATACTTTCTTTGGTACTCATGAATAAAGTACCATCTGGAGAAACGTGCTTTGGAGACAGAATTCAGAGATTGTTTTTAAATTATATTTAGTATGTATTTATACACTAACTTTGTGTATTATACTTCCTTTGCTTAAAAATTTAAAATAAATAAAAAAAAAATTGACAATGAAAATAATAAGTATGCAAGAGACTAAGCAATGCTGAACAAATTTGTAGTGATTTTAAAAGGTAAAGGGTGAATACTATCTCATCTAATTGGCGCGTAAGCACATTGTTGAAGGTTGCTTGGTCCAGAAAGTGTAGAAGACAGTACTTCTGAAATACATAGATATAATTGCCCCTGTTCGAGTAATATGTTATTAGCAATAGAATGTTGGTACCAGAAGTATCCCAAGAAAAGAGGCTGTTTTAAGATAGAGAATTTCTTATTGTTCAGTAATTTATACATGTTCATATCAGATCCAGATACCTGATTATTATGTGGGTTGTTGGCTTTATCTGCTATAAACTAACACAAAATTCATCAGCCAAAATATATTTAAAATTCTAACACTATGTGGAGAACAGATCAATTGACTTATCCCAGTTATACTGTTTTAGTCAATAATCAACTAAGTTCTGTTGCTCATTTTCTTTTCCATCTAACTGCTTAGGATCTTAGCTTTACTACAGATTCAACTGCCTCCTTTATTAAGAAAGAAATGTGGTTTTATGTTTTTTTTTGTAATCCCACTGATCCTTTTTCAGTCTGTACTGCTGCTACTTCTGGTCATAACTGTGACATACAGTTATAAGCATACACTCAACTATCTAATAATATCTCTCATGCATAGATTCCTTCCCTCCAGAGACTCAATATTTGGATGATATGGGTGGCTTTGAGGATGTATTGCTTACTGAAATTCATAATTAAAAAAAAAAAATTTCAAGAAAAGCTTTCAAGAAACAGCACAGTTTTTCACAAAATTAGACATGTCTATGCATTTATAAATTCTCAGATTAAGTCTTCAGAAGTAATACTCTGCATGGGCAGATGGTTTTATTTCAGTGCAGATAGAAACTTCCGCTTATTTAATAAGGATCAGTGAAGATTATTCAGGAACCTACCTTTAAGTCTGAAAAATTGATAATCTGATTTCCAAAATAAATGGCTACGCAAGAGCACAAATAATCTGAATCGAACTTGCTGAAATGCGTGCATTTGCTGCTAAAAACATCACTATATATTTCTGATTTCACTATTTCATCTGGTTAAAATTCTTTATAAGTCAGTTGTGCTTGAATCTGAACCACTTATTTTCCTTGTGAATGTGTCCTTGATAATCGTGCTTCTTACATATGTATAGCAGAGCTATGATAGCTAGGATTACAAGAAGATCAGTAACAATTTAAAATAATACAGGAAAATATCAATGTTTTGATCTATGCGTGAAGATACAGAAAAATAAATTTTTCTTGCTGGTCATTATTTGTCTTCTCAGACATTATAGAAAGAGAAGTGAGAAGAATCACTTTTTGTCTGGGTACAATATACCAAAGTACTTGCCTCTTAGAATACTAGCAGGTAACTATGAAACACCTGAAATGCTGTTTGTCGTAACCCAGTGCTGGATTTTTGAGTCCTAAAGTAACTTACCAATATTACCTAATTTGCATGGTGATAATGGTATGCTAATAAACCCTTTAAAGAAGACACAAAAATGTCTTAACAGAGAAAGACTTTACACTTACTGGTGGTGTTATATCTCATTCTCCACTTGAGAATAAAATTCTTGTTTCCTACTGGTTATTCAAACAAAAAAAGTAGTTTATTTGAAGTCATATAGCAATGATCAGAATGTAAACCAGAAATTTTCTACACCTGTACATGAAGAACTGTTTTAGATTTACAGTTCTTTGATTTTTGCAGAGGTAGGAGAATGACTACCAATAGCATAGAGGCAATAGTTGCCAAGTTCATAACACTTAGTGCTCATTTCTAGAGTGCACACACATCAGCTGCTCACAAAGGGTGTCAAAGTAAACACCTAATGAGATGAGTAGCAAAAGTACTGAGAGATCTTGGGGATGCTTTCTCAGACTTCTACCATTTGCAACTGAGGACAACTTTTTCACTTCAGCTTGTATGCTGTTCTTAAGATAGAAGTAAAGTGTTTGTGCTCCAAAACCCATGCAGTCACTTTTGTGCCACTGTAAAATTAAAAAAAAAATAAAAAAATTCATGGTCTTCCTCCTACTTTTTAGATTATAAAATCATAGAATACTTACTTTCTAGTACAAAATGTACTTTGAGCTGTGTGAAAAAATCATAAGAAATACTATATGCACTCCTTAATTTTCCTCTTGAGTCCTATATTCACAGTTTAAATGAAACATATACTTACCCAGAACTTCTGTTTTATACGTTTTGTAGTTTTAGTGTTTCAGTAATCCTGTTGTTCTTCCATGTATCTTCTTATATGGAACTAGTAAATGAAACAAAAAGCCTCTTCTGTGAGAAAAAGTATATTGTTAAAATTTATAATTGCACTTATTAGCATACATTTATAGAATCATAGAATAGTTAGGGTTAGAAAGGACCTTAAGAACATCTAATTCCAACCCCCCTGCCATAGGCATGGACACCTCACACTAAACCATGCCACCCAAGGCTTCATCCAAACTGGCCTTGAACACATCCGGGGATGGAGCATTCACAACCTCCCTGGGCAACCCATCCCAGCTTCTCACCACCCTAACAAGAAAGAATTTCTTCCTTATATCCAATCTAAACCTCCCCTGTTTAAGTTTGAACCCACTACCCCTTGTCCTATCACTACAGTTCCTAATGAAGAGTCCCTCCCTAACATCCCTCCCCCTTCAGNAATGAAGAGTCCCTCCCTAACATCCCTATAGGCCCCCTTCAGATACTGGAAGGCTGCTATGAGGTCTCCACGCAGCCTTCTCTTCTCCAGGCAAAACAGCCCCAACTTTCTCAGCCTGTCTTCGTATGGGAGATGCTCCAGTCCCCTGATCATCCTCGTGGCCCTCCTCTGGACTTGTTCCAACAGCTCCATGTCCTTTTTTATATAGAGGACACCAGAACTACACACAATACTCCAAGTGCGGTCTCACGAGAGCAGAGTAGAGGGGCAGGATCACCTCCTTCAACCTGCTGGTCACGCTCCTTTTGATGCAGCCCAGGATACGGTTGACTTTCTGGGCTGCAGGCACACACTGAAGCCGGCTCATGTTCATTTTCTCATTGACCAGCACCCCCAAGTCCTTCTCCACAGGGCTGCTCTGAATCTCCTCTCTGCCCAATCTGTACCTATGCCATCAATTTATCACTTATGACATCGCCAGCTGATATCCTCACCTTCACAGAGATTTAAATTATATGAAAGATCAGCCTTGCCTGTCACCTTTTCAACATTGTATTTTTGAAGAAAGTATTCCTGTATTTGTAAATATGGCAGTCTTGTACATGAGTGTACTTGTCTGCATGCAAGCAATGAATAAAGAAAATAATGCATACATGATATGAATTAACAAGCTACTGATCCAGGTACACTTAATCTGAAAACAGATGTGACTAAGTCCAGTAGCAAGTTAAATTTAGTGGACTTATCGGTTGAAGTGTTTTCTCCAAGTAAGAATGAAAAAATAAAAGGTGTTGATACTACTAAATGCAAAATTCTTTCTGGTTCTGTTGATGACTCTCCTTTTGAGAAGATCAATAGCACATTTTACATCATCACTGCAGAATTATTCTGTTGTCATTTTTGAACAAAACATATCCTTGAACAAGAACATAACTTCCCTTTCCTCTTTTTCCATGAGTAAGTTGTGACTCATGATTGTTGTACATTGTCCTCCAAAAGTGAGTTATTTTATGAGTATAAAGTGTGTGACACAAGGCAAAGTCACCATGGATATTATTTGAATATTCACATGGAAGTTTGTACATTAACAGAATTTTAACTGGCTTATGACATCTTCTTATTTGAAAAAGATGATGCTCTACAAGCCAAAGATAAGTAGCATATTTTTTTTTCTGACAGAGTGATCACTTTGTAATGCAGTAGTGTAGGTTACATAATTTGATTATGTTGTATCTTTAGTGTCCTTCAGGATCCTTCTTTCAGTTTCTAGTAGTGAAATCAATTTTTTATCTATTTAGACTTCTATTGATGATTCAGGTTCCCTTCCATTATGTTCAATATTTTTGCAAAACAAACCTTCTACAGCTTGTTGCTTCTGTAAATAATTTTTGTATTCATGATATGCAAACTTGTTGGAAGCAGTTTTAATAACTTGTGAGAGTAGGTGTACATGGAATATTTAACTTTGACTTTCTATTAAAATTCAGTCTCTACTGCACTAAAGTTTCTACTGATTATTAGTAAAAAAAAACAAAAAAAATACCCCAAATAATCTAATTGCATAATCATAATGTAAAATGTTATTTATTATTTCAAACATTGGTTTCTTTAAGTCATTATAGTTTGGATTTTCTGTGGAAAATATCTATAATATTTTCAGTCCTTTTTTCACTGTTTTATAAAATTATTTTGAATAGTTTATTGAGGAAATAATGCAATGTATTGGGAGCAGAGGTTGCATTTTATGGAGAAGGAAATTATTCACTAAAATTCTTGTTTTGATAGCCAGGCTTATTTTTCAGACAATGTCATGACTGGGATATTGTGAAGAAAAAAATTAGCATTACAAAAGTCAAAGACTTTTTTTACAGACATTGAAAAAAATTTGAACACCTTAATGTAAAGTTTCGGGAATTTGTCTGGGTTTTGTTGCCAAGGAAATCAGAAAAAAATCCAACACTCTATAGTGCAAAAGATAAAAATAATTTATTAGAAATTAAATTTTAAAAACAATTAATTGCTAAACTTTAATTTTAAAGCAATGAAATCTGCATGAGTATATTTTATTGCCACTGTCTACTTCACTGAATTCTTCTCATTTGTGTAAATATGATTCCAGAGAGGAGATTAGCCCATTTTTGGTAATGATTACTTTAGGAGGATATGCCACATATGTGCTTTTTTTTCTCTCTCTCTTTTTGTTGGTTTTTTGTTGTGGCTTTTTTTTTTTTTTTTTTACAAGATTTAAAATAGATTAGCTTTTTTTTAAGTTGTAAAATTTCTTTTCTTTCCTTTTTTTTTTTTTTTTTTACAAGATTTAAAATAGATTAGCTTTTTTTTAAGTTGTAAAATTTCTTTTCTTTCCTTTTTTTTTTTTTTTTTTACAAGATCTAAAATAGATTAGCATTTTATGAAGGTGTAAAAATTCCTATCTGTCCATTTCTCTTTTGTTTTAGTAAAACAACGAATGATGGTTATTTTGCCTTCCACTTCAGTTATGTCTCGTTATGTGTCTTCCTGAAAAATGCTTCCTGTTGATTCCAGCTTTATTTAGTATTGCTCAGTAGTAGAGTTGATTGCCTTTGTTCATAGCTTGAAAGATAAAGACAAGAAAATTCTATGATGTGGTTTGATGTATGTAATTCTATCTTTTTTAAAGGCAAAATATTTAGAAATAAGGAGGACATGCTTCTATTTGATTAGTTGTTCTCTGGTTTAAAATCAAATAAGTTTCTTCTCTGGTTTTTGGCTTTTTTTTTTTTGGTTTTTTGGTTTGGGTTTTTTTTGTTTGTTTTTTTTTTTTTT
>NDXB01008330.1:38778-49499 GCA_002631895.1 Agapornis roseicollis | reverse complement strand
AAACCAAAAAAAAAAAAAAAACAACCCAAAAAACCCCTTACTAGGCTTAAAGGTATGGTAGTTTGTTCTTCAGCTCTGCAAGGTAGCTTTTCTAGCATGTTAAGATTTTTAGATACCAGTGTACTGAAGACACTCGAGTGTTCAATATCAGAATCAGTAGCATTTTACCTAAGGCTTTTTACAAGTCTAGAATCCTTCTTCAACAGGGTTCGTGTATCTTTGCGTATGTTACCTGTATGCACAGCAATGTCTTAAATTCTGGACCTGATCAGAATTACTGTGGATATAGCTATTCAGCTATGAACATGTAATTACAGCGTGGTTTTGTCTGCCATTTTCACTTGGATCAGGAAAAGTACACTGTGTTCTTTCTGAAATCTACCACTATTTTAGTCATCTGCTTATTCCTATGAGCACAACAGTCCTCTTTCCATAAGCTGCAGAGAAGAAAAATGGTCAGCAAGCTGTGCTGAATACTCCCTGGCTCTAAACATTAAATTAAAACCTCAGATTAGTAAAAGCAAATTGAACGGGCCATTCTTGTTCTGACAGTTTGGTCTGAACTTAAGAAGACCTCAACATTTTTTAGTATTGGAAATTGATAACATGTCCTCAGCTACAAAACCAAAGAGTTATTTAAATTAGTAAACTGGCTGGCTAAAGATAGAATATAGAACCATAGAGTCATTTAAGTTAGAAAGATCATTAAGTCCAACCATTAACCCAGCACTGAGAAGGCCACCACTAAATTATGTTCCTCAGTGTCACATCTACATGTCTTTTAAATACCTCCAGAAATGGTGACTTAACTACTTTGCTGGACAGCCTGTTCAGTGCTTCACAGCCCTTTTGGTGAAGAAATTGTTCCTAACATCCAGTCTAAACCTCCCCTAGTGTAACTTGAGACCATTTCCTCTTGTCCTATCACTTGGGAGATTACCTGGGAGAAGAGAATGAACCCCACCTTTCTACAACCTCCTTTCAGGTAATTGTTGAGAGGTTGGTAAGGTCTCACCTGAGCCTTCTCTTCTCCAAACTGAACAACCCCAGTTCCCTCAGTGCTTCTCATAAGACTTGTGCTCTAGACCCTTCACCAGCTTAGTTACCGCTCTTTGGACATGCTCCAGCACCTCAAAGTTTTTCTTGCAGAGGGGAGTCCAAAACTGAACACAGTATATGAAGTGTAGCCTTTCTAGTTTACTTTATTAAAAATGGAGTGGATGCCAGTATGTGTTGCTAACATTGCCTGATAGTTTTGACTCCCTTGAAGTAGGTTTTAAGCACTGGAATGCAGTTTAATTTTATTTCCTTAACACTGAAGTTGTTCTGATTGTTATTCTGTTTGGCATACAATATAAAGTGTCCTATTTCTCCTCTTCTCACACATTTAAACTAATGTTTGGTTTTTATTATAGTTTAGAAGCACTAGGTCTATCTTTGAATAATGAAATATAAATTATGATGGCCAGAACTTGTCTAAAAGGATGACATGGAAGTGCAAGTTTGTTTTTTTTTTTTGCTAAAGCAGCTGAGGTTTTTATAAGAAAAGAATTCCAGCTTTCTTCCAGCACTGAAGTGACATAAATTACAGCATGGTTGTTCTGTTATTTTCTGAAATTAATGCATTTTGGCGTAGTACCTGCATAGATTCTAAAGTCCTGTAGAGGATAAACATGAAATATTTCATTGTATGCAAGTTATATTATGCTGACTGGAAGCAAAAAGTTGCACAGGAGATGCTCTGCAATATGCAAGTTCATAATACACAATGCCGAGCACTTTCCAACAGGTACATGAGTTCCTGCACTTCTTAGTAGGTTCTTTAATACATTCCAACTGTGTCACAAGTNTAGTACCTGCATAGATTCTAAAGTCCTGTAGAGGATAAACATGAAATATTTCATTGTATGCAAGTTATATTATGCTGACTGGAAGCAAAAAGTTGCACAGGAGATGCTCTGCAATATGCAAGTTCATAATACACAATGCCGAGCACTTTCCAACAGGTACATGAGTTCCTGCACTTCTTAGTAGGTTCCAACTGTGTCACAAGTATTATTCATGTTGCCCTTTTCAGCATTTCTTTCTGTCCCTAACACTTTTAATCCTGGAGGTGCAACGACCTTTGAAATCAAATTTTTTATGTAAAACTTTTGAAGGGTAACGTACACTGACATATAGGAAAACGGATCATGAATGCCTAAGAGACTCAGGACACCTGTTGTCATCTTACTTAATAGTCTTGCAAAAGGGATGCAAATGATAAATGTACGCTATGTGTATGAAAGACATACACATCATTACTCTCCCCCTGTCAGGGCTTATGTAAAATCATAGAATAGTTAGGGTTGGAAATGACCTTAAGACCCTCCAGTTCCTCCTGCCATAAGGAGGGACACCTCCCACTAAACTATGCCACCCAAGGCTTCATCCAAACTGGCCTTGAACACTGCCAGGGATGGAGCACTTGCAACCTCCCTGGCCAACCCATTCCAGCATCTCACCACCCTAGCAGGAAAGAATTTCTTCCTTATATCCAATCTAAACCTCCCCTGTTTAAGTTTGAACCCGTTACCCCTTGTCCTGTCACTACAGTCCCTAATGAAGAGTCCCTATAGGCCTCCTTCAGATACTGGAAGGCTGCTAGGAGGTCTCCACACAGCCTTCTCTTCTCCAGGCAAAACAGCCGCAACTCTCTCAGCCTATCTTCGTATGGGAGATGCTCCAGTGCCCTGATCAACTTCGTGGCCCTCCTCTGGACTTGTTCCAACAGCTCCATGTCCTTTTTTATGTTGAGGACACCAGAACTGCTCACAGTACTCTAGGTGAGGTCTCATGAGAGCAGAGTAGAGGGGCAGGAACACCTCCTTTGACCTGCTGGATATGCTGGCTTTGCATTCTCCTTCCCTTACCCCTCCTTGACTATGAATTGCACTAACAAACCCAGAAGCAGAGTTCTAACTCACCTGTATGCTTCCTGGATCACAGGTAGGAAGGAATTCAGTTTGAACCAGTTTTCAGCCTTCTAAATCGTATGTGAGGGATGTTCATATACATTTGAGAGCAATATGTAGAGCTCCACTGCTTGTGGAGATGAGATTTTGATTCTGGTAGTGTGAATTTTTTAAAGATAGCTGCCCCTTCATCTGCAGTTGCACACTACAGTTATGCAGAAATTCTTGATCTACATCTTATTCCTCAAGGACTTTGTTTAATTAAGACTTGGAAACTGTGTCAATCTCTTTTATCCCTATCAATGTTTGGCAGATACAGAATTTTATCAGATGTGACTCTCCTTTTTTTTTTTTTTTTCTTCCTCCCTAATTCAGTTCTTCTATGGCTTANAAAGAGACTCCAGAGCACAAACATCCAGCGATATCCTGGCTTTACTTTGGGAAAAACACCATCCGGACACACGGCTTGTGGTTTTTATGTTTCTTTCTTTTTTTTTTTTTTTTTCTTCCTCCCTAATTCAGTTCTTCTATGGCTTATGTTCGAAAAAGTATAAAACAAGATTTTATAAAGAAAGGAAATAGGCTGTAACTTTTGTGTATACAGTAGAGATTTGCTAAGCAATGGGAAATACTTAAGGTATTTCCTAGCTATGAAAAGTTTGAGATTTTGAGGTTTGTTATTGTTGGTTTTTTTTTTGTCTGTTTGTTTGTTTGTTTGTTGTTGTTTTTCCCATAGAAATGGCTACATACTCTCACTTCATGCCTTTCTTCTGTAATTCTAAATCTTACTTGCCAGTTAAAACTTGCTGGCTCAGTTGCCATCAGCCTTAACTGCTTCACTTTCTTACCCTTCTTTCTCATCTTTTCTGGTGGGTGAATGACACATGGTGGGCTAAGAGTTCTGAATAGCTCTTTTTTCACTCTCCAAGATAGTTTCTTTGCAGTTGGTCTTTTATAACATTTATTCCCTAATCATGGTGGCTGGGAAATGAGATGTAAGTTGGGAATTGGAAAGAGTGTATGTCCTTCTTTCCTTCTGCTCCCCATTTAAGAATTGTCATTAAGAATCTGCTCTTCATTTGGAATGAACTTTCTTAATTAGAAAGTTTCAACTCTTAAATGAAAATTAGCTTGCTTAGTCTTGCTTAGTTTGCATGGTTCTTCTGCAGTTGTAATTTTCTGAAAATAACAAACCATCTTTTATTGTCTAGGGTTAATAATTGCTAAATAATTATGATATTTCTTCTGTGAGCCTCATATAAAAGGTGAACATGTGAGTTTGGGAATTACATCATTTAAAACACAGAGAATTTCAGGAGTTCTCTTCTGTTCCAAAAGCTACTTGAATCTTTCTTCTCTGCTTCTACTTATTGTGTGATTTAAAAAAAAATTGCTTTAGGCCCCTCTCATCCCACTAAGAAGGGGATGGCACTAAAGAAAAGGCAAGCCATGTCAAATGCCACACAAATGGAAGTGTATCAGTACATAATGCTATCCTGTCAGTTCATTTTTGTGGTATGAGGAGCTTATGTGACAGTGTTCATCACTGATGAATACTGAAATACAGAAAATTTGAGTTAGGGCAGTGAAGAGAAAGAAGGAGGCTCAGACTATATCTGGCCTTTTTCATTAATATTATGCATAAGCCTAGCTGAGTTTCTTCCTTGGAAAATGTTTCATAATGTCACTTTCTTAAAATGTGTCTACATGAGTTGAATATTTATTGTATTTCTTGGTCTTTAATTGACATTTTCTGGTACATCAGTTTTGCAGATAAATCAGCCTCTTCTACTTAGTCAGGAAAATGCATTGACTGCATAATATTTATCACACTGTAAGAACATATGGATGTTATTGTCAGTTTTGCCTGACCATATGCTTGGACTTGAACATACCGATGTAATTCCTGTCTTCTTAATGTGATAAATATGAAAGTTTTAATGTGTAATAGACTACAAATTAGGCAGGGAAAATTCTGAGGATTCTTTTAAAGCCACCTTAAACACAGAAAGATTTTTGAAGTCAGGTAGCCTTATCTCATGTAAACAATTTGTAGAGGGCAGCAGTTGGAGTAGCTGCCACATTCTGATTTTCTGTGTGTGCCTGCTTACATTAAAAACAAAAAACAGCCCATTACTGAGACTGTTCAGGAAGATTTTGGTCTTTAAGATATTGTGGATGTTAGTCTGATCCCTAGTCACAGCTGCAACATTGCAAAGTGTCGCCTGTGCCTATTTTGTCACCAGTAATGGACCTGGAAGTGAGTTTATATATTCATCCTTTACTGTGATGAACCATTCAGCATTATAAATTGTTATATTTCATGAGAGAATAGAATGGCAACTTTGTCAGTTATTGATTCCACTATGACTTGAGTACTTTGTGTGTACTGCTGTATTCCTCCACTAATAAATGAAAAGAATTTGCTTTTGTACTTAAAATAGATCATAATATTTGAAGGTGAGTTGTATTTACTTCAGTATAAATTATGTCTTTATTTTCCTATCCTGCATCTGTTTCACTTTTAAAAAGTCCTATCGCAAATCAAAACATCTATGAAATTGGTGATTTTACTTTTCTGTAGAATTCAATAATTGATTTTTGAACAGTAAAAATTTGGGTTCCATGTTCTGTGACAACCTCTTGTTTGATTCCTAGCAATCATTTTGAACTTGGTATCGAAAATTGTGGAGCAGTTGAAGAAGAAGGGATCCTGGTTGACCATCTAGTCAAATTGCCCTGCTCAAAGCAGAGTCAGCTAGAGCAGATTACTCAGGATCATGTCCAGTTGAGTTTTGAGTATCTTCAGGGACAGAGAACCTCAACACCTCTCGCCAAACTACTCCAGTGTTTGATCACCATTACAATATTTTATTTTTTTTTCCTTGAATTTAAACAGAATTTTTTGTTTTCCACTTTGTGCCCATTGCCTCTTATCCGTTCACAGGACATCACTGACTAGAGTTTGGTTCCATCTTCTTTTTGCACTCCCCTTCAGTAATTATACACATTGGCAAGATCCCTTCTGAGTTTCTCTTCTCAAGACTAAACAACCACTTTGAACCCTAAACAATTGAGATGGTACTGTTCATGTGTGTACCTTAGAGTTTGTGGGAAAATAACAGTTTCAGTGAAGACACAATATTTTCATCTATTTGGCCATTTTCTATTTGGCATTGTGCCTGTACATTGTGGCTGATGTTTGCACAGCTGTTAGCAACTGCTCACAAAGAGATTTTCAATAGGGAATCCAGCTCATAATATTAGATACAGAGGGCTTCACTTTTTTAAAATCTACAGATTTTAAATCCAAAAAAGATAAACCCCCCCTCTCTTTAAAGAATTTAAAAACCCATCCTCAGTAATGTTAGCTCATTGTGTTCTATGAAGATTTTAAAAAACACATTAATGTGGAATTTAGGGCTACTACTCATCTCTGCTGGATGCTTTGCAGAAAACAAGATGATGTCTACACCAAAGATGTGCTGTTAAGATCAGAGAGTGGGTAGAGGTATCAAGTGGAATTTTAACTTCTCAGTGTTGATAGTCAGAAGGCGATATTGATCACAAAGGTAATCCAAGTGTGCTCACATCAACCCTTGCACAAGTTTTTATTAGTACTGCAACAAAACAGAATTTTGTTAGTAGATTTGAAGGGAAGTAGCAAAATAGCAGGAATCTGTGGGGAATTGCTTTAGACAATAAGAAATAGTTTCAGATGAAACTCAAAGATGTAGACTATAGAATGTAACAAGTAAGCAGAGTTTTGTATTGTTGTCTCCATACAACTGTAGTTAGGAATTCAGGTAGCTAGCTTACTAATACTATAGTTTGTGAGTGAGAGAAGTCAAGAAACATCTTTCCTTTTGGAAGATAAATGCATCATGAATCAAGCAACTACTTTTGGAACTTAGGTACACAAGAGAAATAATGTTCTGTGTTTCTTGATGTCTTTATCATAGACACTTAGAACAGGAAAAGGAATTTGAACATAACAAATTCTTTCCCAACATGGAGCTCAGAAGCACATCTAGAACTAAATTAGAACTGAGTTCCTAGTTCTGCACACTGATGGAAATGGTTGAGTATATCTTAAATTACAGCTCAAAGTAAAGGAAAAATACAGTATAAGGACAAACCATAAATTTTTCTTTTTTTCTTTTTTACTTATGTATGTCAGTGTTTCTTTTCACACAAAAAAGGAGAATTTGTGTTCACATACCTGTTTCTAATACTATTGTATGGTTGTGAGAGAGAAATGACTAAACAGAGCAACAAAGAGAATTAAACATTAAAGGCTGGTGGGTGTTCTGTTTCTGTAAACACTTCTGTATTCTGAATTAAATAACAGGCAGTCTTCAAAATCAGCTATATTAACTTCTGGACCAGGTAGTGATGAAACTTATTGAGATTTAGATGTTACATTTAATACAAAGTTCTACTGAATCCCATGTGTAATGGTCTGCTTTAGAGCCTCATCCAAGACCTCTTTTGAGCAACACACCACATTTGTGAGATGTCCTGGCAAGAACAGCCAGATTGAATGAACATAGATTCCAGTCTACTGGAGACCATTGTGATTAGCATTTCTGCAATTTGGCCATAGATGTGAATTAAGCCCATACAATCTTTCTGTTATTTTTAATAACACACTTATCTTTGCTCTGTCCTTTAGAGTTGTAAAAAGCTTTGAATCACAGAGTGGGCTCAGGGAAATATTCCTTTGCATTAGCAACTTTAGCACTGATGTCTGGAAAAGCATTGGAAGAGGGAAAAATGGATTTGCAAACTCTTGTACTTCAGCTCTGGATGGCCCTGCTACCTAGGGGAGCCTAGTATTTCCTGCTGTAACTTAGATGTGCCTGAAGCCATTGTTAGCCTTGGAGCAGCACAACTTTAGGAAAGTGAAAGTGATACAGCCTTGGCTCTTACCTCCCTCAGACCTCTCAGAAACTGTCATAATACCATACAGTGAGATTGCCTTGTATTTCTGTAGCCAGTAAAGGCATCAGCTGACCTCGGTAATAGCTAGTGGTGCTCATAACACAGACCTGAGGCTGGGAAGGCAGAGATTCTAGGCTGTTTTCACTGTCCATCCTCATCACTTAATACCTTAATCTCTTCAAATGCTGTTGAATATAAACACACATTTATTCACTAAACTTCTTATTTCTGCTGATGTATCTATAAGCCATATTAATTTGAATAAAAGAAGACAGGCTGCACACAAATTAATGGGAACTTCTTCATCAACGTTCCATTGTGCAGAGGAAAGTTCAGACTCGTTTTATGGGGCAGACATGAAAGTGTCCTAAAACAAACAAGGATCAGATTCATTTGTTTTGCTTACAACAAACAAAAACAAACAAAAAAGAACAAGGAAAAAATCTCAAATTAGCTTCAAGTTTAATTTGAAGTGTAATTAATTAATGTGTATTATTACTCATCTGCAGGTTGTACTCTTTTCCTGATTTGTCTTTTTAAGTTAATCAAAATAGATTGCCTTCAGTTTTACTTGTCCAAAAATGTGAATAATAAAAATTGAATAGGAACAGTGTGCTGAAATGCCTCAGCATAGATGTTCATGACTACTGAAAAAGAAAGGATATTATATTAGAAAGGCAAACAGCCATGAATAATCAAACAAAGCTCTCCATGTGTATTGAGACTTAAGCAGGGTAAGAGAGAGAAAAAAAGAATCATTAGCAAATGAACAGCTGGCAGAAACACATGTTTATTCTTTATATCTCTCATGAGATACACAGCTTACTGGAAAATTTGAATTGATACTGTCATTTGTAATAAAAACAGTTCATGTAGCTTGATTTCATTTGATGTATATACAGGAAGATAGTAAATTCTCTGCAGTTCTTCAGGATAGTAATGTCTATTAATAAAAATGAACACATATTAAGAGCCACATAATGACAGTTACGTATCATATCTTGTAATTTTTTTTTTTAAATGAAAATTCAGACTAAGCATGCTGTTATCGCTGTCTGAAGCAAAATGCTGTAAAATGATTTTCTCACAGCTTAGTGATTAATCCTATACATAGTTTCCTTAACCAATCCCACTTTAGTTATAGCCCTTCCTTGAAACAAAACTGCAAACTATGCTGAGACAGCTATTTTATTTAATTTCTCAAGATCAGTGAACTTATTTTTTGTAAATGGTCACGAGCAGCGTTTCTGTATTGATCATTGAGCTCGAGTGAAGGAATAGAGGAATCAAGTCCTGAGAGTATAGTAAGCTTAGGGACCTTAGAAGACAAGTGACTTTTAAGTCCTAGGCAGTGTTTCACTGAAGCACTAGAATAACATGAAGGAAATACGATATAAAGCTCAGAAATGGTTAGTGATATCATTACTGAGTTGAAGAATAAACTGGAAAGTACACCAGGTAATTTACTGTTTAAAAACAAAGGTAATATTTTTTAGAAAAGCTGTCTTCTTTTGAATACATGTTTATCTTTACTTTCTGTCACATAAAATGTCTTTTTCCATCATTAAATCTAGTATTTCCTCTGTAAATGGAAGCTACTTGCAAGAAGAAGGTAGATAAGTAGATATGTAAGACTTGAGCTTATTTTCAGGAAAGAAACAATATGATCCTAAACTCTTAAGATTCTTACTCCTATCTGTACTATTAAAAAATTGGATTGAGAAGTGGTCAGTCTTTGAAAAGTGTCATCTCTGTGAGAGGAATAGAACCAGTCTAATCTATTGTGATTACGCTTGAAGCACAGTCAGGGGTACTGTCTCCCATTTGCTCTGCCCATTACCATGTTTACATACCTGCAAAGGGGAACATGGTTACTCCATGAATACTCAAGTATGCAAAGTCACATAAAATCAGACTCAACCAGGCAAGTTGGCTTCAGATAGAAGTGAACCAGGTTTTAATTCCTTCTTCAAGCTTTGTTTTTGCAACATTAGTCTTTTATTCTTTCTTTTGTATGTTTGTGTTCTCATTTTTTATGTACTGAATGCCAGATTTCAATTTAAGACCTTTTGATGAGACAAGTGAAACAGGAAGTCCTGTCTGAGAGGCAGTTTTGAATAAAGTACTACTGAAAGATGAAGTTAAATATCCTTCCTGCCTTTGAGGGGACCTGGGCATTAGCCTCTTTACAAAGATAGTCCTATTTTTCTGACATATTAAAGCAAAGATATGAAACCCTTCAAGACAACTGGATGTATCTTGGTAGATTTTTCTGCAGGATTATAAATGCCACTGTTTCCTATTGGTGATATTTGAAACTGAGGATGATAGTTAGCAAAGATTAATCTAACTTTTGGCTCTTCTGAGGCTTCTAGTATTTAACTGCATGTACTCCAATACAAACTAGTTAATGTGAGTTGGTTTATTTTATTGATAGGAAACAAGATAGGAATCCTTTCTGCTCTGTTCTTTCTTAGAATTATTAATGCAAATATTTCTGAAGGGATTTTTCAGCGCATACTTTCAAAGCAAAGCATTTTGGTGAATAGTGAAAGTATGGGTAATTTCTCCCAGAGTTATAAAAATGAGAGTGGGTGAAAGAGTGTTATAATTAGAGACAGCTGAGTATTGTTTTTCAAAGACATTCTTTAACAAATTATTTGTTATTGGATAATTTGAAACTCACATTTGAATATTTCTATAGATCGTGGGAGGGAGCTCTCACATTTATTGAATAAGAATTATGTAAATTGAATGCATTGTGTGATTTTTTATTTTGTTTCCCCTCTGCTCTTTAGTTTCATTGAAAAAAAAAAAAAAAAA
>NDXB01008330.1:6518-33575 GCA_002631895.1 Agapornis roseicollis | reverse complement strand
GTCGGGATATATAATGGAGAGCAAAAAAACCAAAAAAAAAAAAAAAAAAAAACAACCCAGACACAAAAATCAAACGAAACCAAAAAACCAAAACCAACCCCCCAAAAGCTAAGGCTGAGGTTAAAGACTGGAAAAAGTTTGTATACCACTTTAGGGATTCTATTACCATTCATATTGCTAATTCCTTTTTAAATTTTCATAATTTCCATACCTCAAGAATGTGGCTTTCTAGAAAGTATGTTTTTCTTCGTGGAGGTGAAGGAAAAGGAGTTGGGGCTTCTGGAGCTGAGACCTTCTGGAAGCAGATTTGGCCTTGGTCACCCAACACAAGCTGGAACAACCCCAGGTGACAAAAAGTTCATGCACAATCATTCCAGGCAAAGGAGATGAACTGTAAGCTTGAACTCAGTCCAAGGCTGCTGCCCTTGATGTTGTTGTCCTCTGGAGAATTCCTATGATTGGAATAGGAATCAGTAAGCACAAGTGCTGCCATGGGGAAAGAGGCACTGCCTCCTCCAGAGGATGATTCTGAAATCCAGTGTCTGGCCTGGTGAATCTCAGAACAGACACACTGCTTGAAGTGGAGCAGTGCTTTATACTTTCTAGAATCATAGTTGGAGGACCATGGGGAGGGAAGAGCTTTCAGGAAGCTAATGTTTATGTCACAGAACACTTAACAGCCAGTGAGACAACCAATGTCCAGCCCCAGATCTCCTCACAGTGAGGGATGATACTTCTCTCTCCAAATGGACTGACCCCTAACACAGTGTTATTCATAATGGATATTGGCACATGGTTTAATATTAAAACAGGGAGCAGAGAAAGAAACAAGTACAGCCACAAGTAGAGGGGAAAAGTACTAATGAAAATGTGACCCAACAAGTTTATTCTAATGCTTCAGTTTCCTTGTTAGGAGGATAATTTTCCATTACAGGCTTTGCAGGTAGACAATTTAAACAAGATGGCTTTATGGTGCTCCCCATCTTGTCATGCTCTCAAACGCCCCAAATGCCCCTTGTATTACTGAAAATGCAGTTTATTTAACAGTATGATTTAGGCTTCTTTCTTTCTTCCAGAGAGGATAGAGTATTATAGTCACATAAAGACTGTAAAATATTGCAATGCTATATACGACCCATAGTGCCACTGTAGCATATAGTATTAAGACACAGCTTATCAGCTGTCCCACTGCATATTAAAGGAAGTCTCTTTCTACATCTTTAGGTGTATGACTTCTGTTAGTTTATTAATTGCTACTACAAATCTGCAGGTTTTCCATTGCTAATCTGTCCCTACTGCTTCCTCCACTCATTCCTGTCACATCCCCATTCAAAATGCAGAGCTATATATGAAGGTGCTGGCCTGTCCCTGCTGAACAGCCTTTCCTTCTGTCCATTATCTTTTTGTTGAAGGGGTTAATTCTCACCTCAGGTGACTTCCTGGCTCTAATAAATGGTCCCTATGCAAATCAAGAATCATTTAAAAACATATTTTCTCATTCTGCTCTTTAGTCTGCTGAAGTCTGTGAGAGTGCTTATTTCCTTGATTGTAATAAAACTTGCATTATTATCCATTTGAGTTCATCAGCTGTAAAGGATTACTCATTTTCGTCCTTTTCCTTCTGTAATACCTTACAAATAACAGAATCCACAGACAGAGCTGTCACTTTCTGACCAAAGCAAATGATACAATAGAAGCCTGACTCTAGAATATTCCACTTAACAGAGGAATGCATCAAAAATAGAACTCTCTTCTACTTTATCTAACAGCAGAAACCAGAAACATGAATGCTTGCTTGCTGAGTGAAGAGATTGCAAAGGAATTCTCTACAACCTTGTCAGCTAAAGTAGTGAATTAAATGGCATGTCTTGAATTACTTAAGATATCAACAAACTTGCAGGGAGGCAAGACTAAAAAGGTGATAGTCCAGATTGTCTGACTGGATCACATATGGTCTAGTCATAGGCAAAGCAGTGCTCTCCACTGAAAGTCCTTTGTATCCTGACAATAACTTTTAAATGTGGAGATGATGTTGTATTTTAGTAGAATTGCAGCATACAGAATATTTTTAGTTGTGTGGATGGGATTTTTATTTGCATGAAAAAATAATGACATAAAGCTTAGTCTATTTTTACTGTGTTATGTTGGTATTAATGATCTGTTGCTCAACCTTCAGTTTAACCATAAATGTTAGGGGAAGATTGTTGGTTTTCTTTAATGCCCTTTTGGAGTGACTGTTTTGGGCATTGACAGGCTACTGTCAGAAATTTGTGGCATATGTTGTTCCAGATCAAGGGACTGCCTGTCAGGAATACCAGTAGATGTGGAAAAACTGATTTAGGATTTAAAATTTCAGGCATCATATGTATGAAGGTAGCTTTTGGAGAAAGAATTAAAAAATACCCCTCAAAAACCCACTTCATTTTTTTAAATTTGATTTAACTTTTTTTTAATTTTATTTGACTCCATAAATTAGTAACAGATATAAAAACTAAGTTTCAGAAAATATTTTGTTCTTTGAAGAAGAGGATGTTGAAATGGATTTATTTTTTCTTTTCATTTTCTATGTGTGTATTTTCTACACAGAGCTTTCCTGTCATAACAAATTGCCGACATTGTTGCTTTTCACATCTGTCTTTTGGCAAGACTCAGGGGTACTTAAAGAGATTAAACAGGGCAATTACTAAGTAAGTCTCTTGAAGCTATCAGTCTTGCTAATGAGAGAAAATGCATGCATGTTTCCATTTAAATGAGGTATGTGAAAGACAAGCTTTCAGTGTATCATAGTACCGTGGAACAGGATGTAAATGTGTTGGAGCAACATGATGGTATATTGGAAAAGGGAATAAAAATGGACATGAAGCATCTAGGTTGTTATGGGAAAACATGTTAGACCTTTTAATTTCATGCTTTGTAGTCTTTGAGGAATTCTTACACAACTGGATTAGTGACCATTATTTGAGACATCCATATATTGGAGGATTTTTTTTCCCCTCCTTCTCCTCTTTCCCTCCCTCCCTTTCCTCTTTCCTGAATGTAGAAAGTCTGATTTTGCAAAACATCAAATGAAGCAATTGCTGTTCTTAGCATGGTTAATAAGTGCAAAGAACTTATGAGAAATAAGGTCTCTCCCACTACCTAGTAATTCTGATAGTATGAGACTGTAATGAAGAAAACAAAATGCTGCACTTTTCAGAGCTTGGTCACTTTATTTTAAGGTTATATTACATTATATATTATATATTATTTATATATTATATATTACAAGGTTATATAAAGTGTTTCTTGTCATCAGCGCTAGGTGATGGGTCTTCCTGTCACAGGCTGATCTTACATAGTCCATACTTTCTAGTAACATAGTGTATTTTTGTCAATTTCTTTTTTTTTGGGGGGGCAGGAATTGTTGTGATTGTCTTCCTTCTGTCTTCTTTTTTTTTGTCATCAGAGAAAGAAGAGGAGATCGAATTAATACTTAGAAAATAATGCTAACTGGAAAAAAAATGAGGTTGAAAGTTAAAAATATTTAAAAACCCTGTAATTTATATTGTTTGTTACTGTTTGAATTGAGAAAGCATGTGTAATGTGATTAGGTCTATTTAGGACTATTGTGTAGTAGTTCTTACTAAGCTTGGAAAAGACTATAAATAAAAATTATTGCAAAGAATTTATAAGAGATTAAATAGTTGACTACACAGTTTTAACTATGTAATGGTTTAACCCCAGCTGGCAACTAAACCACACACAATCACTCACTCACTCCCCTCTGGTGGGATGGGAAAGAGAATCAGAAGGGTAACAGTAAGAAAACTCATGGGTTGAGATAATGAAAGGAGATGATGCTTTAATAAGTCCAGTGGTTGCACTTGCACTGAGAAAATGCCCAAAGGCTATCAGTATTTAGTCTCTCTTTTTCCTCAGTAATAATTTCTCCCCAGATACTATCAGTTACAAACAAGAAAAATGGTGAAGTCGACATTCTGAAAATACAAATTTCTACTCTGTTTTTCTAAATGTTGTGCTTCTTTAAAAGAATGAAATGCTGGCTATGTAGCAAAAGTATACACTTTACACATACACATACAAACACGCATCCTTCCATCTGAGCTATCTGGCATTTATGTGAAATATTCATTGTACTGAATTTTGTTGAAGTGAAAAAAGATTACTTTGTTGTAAACAAAGATGCCTTGGCATAAAAGCTATCAAAAGGTAATCTTATGTATGATGAAGTTACAGTGATAGTGTGTTTCCAGTCCTCAGTAAGGCACCCGTTATTTTGCAAACAATTATTTAGAAAGAAATTTTAACTCCAGTTTTTGAACAGTGTCTTTGTCACTTCAGAAGCTGTGGCACTGACTAGTTTCTGTAAAGACAGTTTAGCACCACATCTTAAAAGTTCTGCCAACCTTATTTAAAGTTCTGGGCTTTTATCCAATGAACTTTTCTGGTTTTGAAAAAATGCATTAGATTAGATTTAACTGTATTTGATGACTAGCCATAGAGAATATTGCTGCTGTAGAAGAATAGAAGGTTACAAGCAGTCCAGTTCATACCGAAGTTAAAACCCAAGAAACTTAAAAGTCTTTTAAGCATAGTTTTCTATTAGAAATTTATATACAAGTTAGTTCCTTCTGAAATAATGTGTTTTAGAAAAAGATGGGTGGTCTTTTAGTTTGACTAGATACCTGAATATTACATTGTCTCTTCATGGCTGGGATTATATAAAACAATCAGGTAAATAAATTAAAAAAAACCTAGTTTTCTCTGCAGAGAAAGACATCACATATTTTGATAGAGATGATAGTATACATTTACATTCTAGAAGTGATCTTTGATAAAAATGGGAAAGTGCTGTTGAAATAAATAGCTTCTAATGAAATTAAATTCCTGATCCTCTGCTTGAAAGCCAGCCTTTGCCAAAATGCAGCAAAATTATGATACAACAAGCAAATGACAGTTAGTATTTTAATCAAAACACTTGAAAAGGTAAAGCATGAGAAATAAATGCAATATGTACCAAATTCATAACCTACCTACTAGGAAAACTAGGTACTACTTACTTGGTAATCTGGTAGGTATGGAGTGCTATTCATAAATTCTCACAAAACCTCAGGTCTGGCTTTCACACCACTGGTTCAAGAGAAGTTAAATTAAAACCACTCCTATGAAGTCTGGTTAATGATAGACTCACAGGGGTGTTGAAGTGGGAATTTATGTTTGCCCAGTAGCTCATGTCTCTATGTAAAACAGAGCTAGTGAATTTGGAACTCCAAACGCTTGGCAGCTCCAAGAGGATGCTGTCCCACTAGCATGAGGCTGCACAGTGATTTAAGATTCTCTTTAAAAACAGTAGGCAGAGTGCCTGCAAACTTTGGCTTATATTGTTAATTTTAACTATATCATATGTTTAACTTTTCTGTCCTTTTCAGACAGTCTGTGAGAACAGTGTTTCTGTGGAAGCTGCAAAGACCATGTGACACACATTTAGAAGTAACTGTGAAAACAAGGATCACTTTATCTTAAAATATGGCATGTCTTAAGCATTCAATAAAAGATTTCCCCTCCCCCCCACCTGCCACTTTGTAATTAGGAAGTGATGATGATATTCAAGTTACTACTTAATAAGAGATATCTTATGCCAAGTATAGCAGGCAGTCCAAATCCAGTAGCAGTTAACTGCTCATGCATTTTCTCTATTGTATCTACTGTAAAATACCATATCTGGAGTGAATGTAAGGATGGGTAGATATCAAATGTTAACTTAGTAATGCATACCAAGAGTGATCAAACTAGATGTGTTAGTAGACTATAAAGTACTTGCATTTGTCTTTTAAGCTGCATAAAAGAGAACCATCTCTAAATTTGTCATGCTGCATAAATATAAATCCGATGTTCTTTCTATGTTGGCAAATACAATAATGACTATATGTGATTTAGCTTTACAACTTCTACAGCCTTCACAAGATGTCTTTCTGCTATGAACAGTTAAAATACTCAAGATCAAATTTAGGTAAAAATTTCTAGGGAGAAAAAAAAATAAATTTCAGTCACTACCTTAATATGGATGGATGTGTATTAACCATGCATCTAGATGTACAATAGGCTCAGAGTGCTACGGTAATTTCAAACAGATTATTTGTCCTTGGACTTTTTATTTATCACCTTCTGCTAGAAAAAAAGATCTCTGAGATTGGTTTAAAGAAGTTAATTATAGCAAAAAAAAAAAAAATGCTCTTTTCATTTCCTGAGTTCATAGCACAAATTTACAGTTCTGTTAAACACACGTTTACTCTTCTTTTTAATAGCCTTGTGTTTTTATGGGAAAAACATAGAATGGTTTGGGTTGGAAGTGACCTTAAAGATCACCTAGTTCCAGCTCCCTGGCCATGAGCAGAGACACTTTCCACTAGAGCAGGTTGCTCAAAACCCTGTCCAACCTGGCCATGAACACTGCCAGGGATGGGGCATCCACAACTTCCGTGGGCAACCTTTGCCAGTGCCTCACCACACTCACACCTGAAGAGTAGACTTTGTGCAGGAAATAAAACATCACTGATTGACTGACAGAAAAGTTTGTGATCCAAACATTGCTGTGGATTGAATATTTTAGGGACTAAAATCTTGACCTCTCTTGCAAATTTACAGTTACGAAAGTACTTCGGCGTTGTTCAATAAAAATATTCAGGTTTGAAATTAAAATATTTGACTTTAATACACTTTTTAAAATATCTGAAATATATTTTGCATTATGTTTTGCATTATTTTTTTTTCCAAAATTTTTAGTTTGGAAAAATGTTAATGGAGTATTTCAACAGTAAATAAGTGCTTTGTGACATTTCTGCTTGAAGTGCAAGTGAAGGAAATGTTGAAAATTTGTGTTCATATAAAATGGTTTTATTTTCACAAACCAACATTTCTGAACAGAATAATATCCCTCAGAAGCTGTTATTAAAGCCCCCTCTACCTAAATGGAGAATGAAAAAAACCCACATTTCTAATCTTCCAGAGCAGCACTGCCTCAGTTCTTATATCTGCACAATGGCATGTGACATATATTCACAATTTATCTTACCTTCTTTATTCCATCAAACAAGCTCTTTGCATTTTTTCTCCACTAAAATTATTTATTTGCACTTAAGTCAACAGCTGGGTTCTGAACTTGGCAGTAACCACAATTATAAATCAGTGCTTTACTTATGCAGCTTGTGTATATAACACCATTCACTACACATGTACACACTTCTTGCAATGATGAAGTGCAAGGTATACCTTGTGCATTTCGTCTGCAAACACTGGTCTTATTTCCTTATTTTCGGCCTTCATTATTCTGCAGTAGTTATGTGCATGGTGATGCTATAGAAAAACTCTAATTTTAGTTTAAAAAGTCCTCTCTTTTTGCAACCATCTATCTCAATCTGTGCCATTCTGTGTGTTATAAGTGGTAGAGTTACCTGTAAAATAAACCTTCTGGGAGTAATGAGTGTATTTTGAAACACAAATAAAAATTACCCTGGGCATTTGCCCAAGGAGAGATGTTAGTGGAGAGATATGAGTATTCTTGGTCTCCCTTTTTAAGTTCCCAATAAGAGTGAATCTCTCCCAGAATAATCGCAGCACTCTGGAATGGCATAAATTTATGAGCTGCCAGCTAAATCTGCTGCAGGTTAAAGGAACTACTAAGGTTATTTTAAATTATATTGACATTTCTACTGTTACTTGGAGTTTCTCATGTACAAGGTGTACAACAAGGAGTTTAACTAGTAGATCAAGTTCAGTCCAAAAGTAGCCAGAATAAGGATTAAGATATATCTATGTGTGGCCAAGTAGAGGAAGGGTATGCAAAGAAAACAACTTGCAGCAAAATAGGAAAAATGGATTTTTCACAGTGCTACTAACACAAGAAGCTGATGAGCTGCTCTGTTCTCATCAGTCTATTCCCTCATGTGAACCCATGTCCAAAGGAATAATGGTAATTTCTGCCTTGTCAAATTCTCTCCCTCTTCCTGATTATCCTTGCACCACTGATTCAGTCATCTGACATTCTGTTGCAGATTAATTCTCCCCATGTGCTTTTTCTTTTTTAATGGAGACAGTGTGGATTCAATACTGAAATGCATGTTGAATAAGCATAAGATTATAATGTTAGTAGGTTCCTTTATGGCCAATGCTTTTTATCAGCATAACGACAAGGGAAGTAGGAGGGAGACAAATGAAAGTAAGTGATTGGGAAGAGAGGATGTGACAGGGAAATTGTGTTTTGGATAAAATGTCAAGAAGAAAGCTGCTGTGGTTGTTCACTTCCAGGAGGCTTCATGAAAGGATTAAGTCACCTCCAAATAACAACACGGGATCCTTTTGAGTGTCACTGTGAAAAGGATCACACACAAACATTGAACATTTTTCAGAGTTATGTATAATTTCTCATTTCCTGTCATGAGTCAAAGGTGAATGATGTGAATTAAACCATCAAACAATCTATAGACAGTAATACACCTAAAAACCCCACAACAGCTCACTGGTACTAATCACTGCAGAGAGTAAGACACAAAGAAACTGAAACATCGCTCTTTACATTTACGTTTTGTGCGTCCCTCTCCCCAGTGGTATCCAAAAATCTCAAAGAGAAAGACATGACGTGTCTAAGAACTGGAAAAAGCCTGAATAACTAAGTAGCCCCACAGATTATTGACAGACTTGGGGTTATTGAGCCTGGAGAAGAGATGGCATCATTGACATATAAAGAGAGCTTATTAAGAAAGATGGAGAGAGATTTCATTGATGCCTGTATGGACAGAACAAGGGGCAAGCGTTTTAAACTGAGAGGGAGTAAATTTAGATTGGATATATGGAAAACATTTTTTAAGATGAGGATGGTGAGACACTGAAACAAGTTCAGAGAATTTATTAAGTGCTTCATCCCTACAAGTGTTCAAGGCCAGGTTGCACAGGACTTCAACAACATGGTTTAGTGGAAGGTGTTCCTGCCTGTGGCCAGGGAGCTCTAACTAGATGATCTTTAAAGGTCCATTCCAAACCAAAACAATCTAGGATTCTGTAATTATTATGGGCATTAAATGCACCAAGATAATTTAGATGCACTGCTACTAAATACAATAAATGCAGTATTGTTTAGCATTCACATTTGCAGGATAGGTGATCTTTCAGGACTTAGAGCAGAGCAGAAATTAATTGAAAAATGAGATGCCCTTTGGAGGCATGAGCTATACATAGGAACTAAGCACATGTTTTTCTTTCATGTTGATGGCATCTTACCAGGAAAATAATTGATGTGTTAGTACGCTGTTTCCTGATCTCCCGTAGTGTTAAAATCTCATTGCATAAAAACTTCACTGTACATAACAAACTTTTTCACTCTTTAGAGGAATTAAAGTGTAGATATTAGGGAAGCGATTTAAGGATCAGCAAGCGTAGTCCTGTAAACTCCAGTTCAAAAGCCCATCTTCTGAACTTTGAACCTTCTCCTTTTTTAGTACAATAGTTTAATTCCAATCAGATGTTTTTTAAACTGTTATGTATTTTAGCCTTTCTTGGGAAATATTCTTTAAAAACATTAGAGAAGAAATAGTTGCTCATTTTACAAAAATATCAAAATGACAAAGTTGAAGATTTTTATTTACAAGATAGCACTAAGCTATCATTCCACTAAAAGGAAGGCAGTCTTTATGAAAATGTTGTTCAAGGGCTTTAATCTGAAAATAATTTAAAAGAATAAACAGCAAGACCCAAGGGTGATAGGGCTGTTTACTTGCAATATACAGTAAAGAGTTTGTTAGTGAATGTATTTATATGAAAACGTAAAATTAATAGCCATGTTTAATGTCTCACACAGGAAACTGCAATAGTTATGAAGATCTTGAGGTGTGCATAGGCCCTCCAAAATCTGAAATCCTTCTACTATTCATAATACCGTTCTGTAATCATCCCAGGCCAGCTGCATGTGCTGTGGCACCTGACAGCTAAGTGAAGCACAGTATTGGGGAAGGCAGGAATATTCATTATTAAATTGTCCGTAACAAAATATTCCATATATTAGGAGCACTGTGCCTTATCTCAGTGAAACAGTACAGTTCTGTAGTGAATGCAAAAGGGCAGTGCAAGACATGCAGTGTGAGAGATCCTCTAAGGGCACAAACTATAATTATTGCTGTGTTGAGTCTGGAAAGTTGGCTCTTGTCAGCAACAGCTGCATGTTGGCACTTTTAGAAAATTTTTAAGGCAGTCCATCATATTAGTCCCACAGAAGATGGTAGGGGAGGAGGACCTTTACAGATCCTCTCAAGTTTACTAGGTGTACATCAGGTGGTTTTCAGTTAACGTGGAAGGTTGGGTCCATGTGCTTCAACTATGATTTTTAACTGTTAAAAAATTATTGTAGCTTTTTTATTTTGATGTTTTTAATTTCTTAGAGATTTGTTCTCAAACGTGATGAGACAAAGCCATACTCTCTGTGAAGCTGCTAATGATGCATGATAAAAGTGACAGGATTGCTGCAAGCTAGTGATTTGACTGACATTTCTCTTAAAAATAAAATAAATTTATTTTACTATACATTTAGAAAGGAATGTAAATACTTTGTATGTTATGTATGAAGAACATTTTCAATACTTTTTACTTTTTCAGTTACCCACTTCCCAGTGGGAGCAGGATATAAATTGCTTTTGAACAGAAATGTAAAACATTCCTACTTATGTATCATCATCCTGAATCTGAATATGTTTAAAAATACATAGCTAAGTTAATGTATGCAAAAATACATACATATATAATGGGAATTTATGCAGTACTCACAGAGGCACATAGTTTATTAAGAAGAATTTAATCTTATTTATGAAATCTGTAATTTTTTAAGAAAAATGCAATTATATTTTTTAACCAAGAATTTAGAAACAGCTTGAAGCCTCCTGTCATTATTAAAGCAATTGCAATATACAAAAACAGAACAAGGCAATGTTTGAAACAGTAATCAAAAGAGAAATTATGCCCAACTCAAGGAAATTTTTTATTACTTCCCTTACATGCTCCTTGCATTATTTGCTTTTCTTCTTATAAAGGAATTCTATTATTATTGCATTACTACCTAAATCAAAATCATATTTTTGTAACTGATCATCTCAGGAGAATAGCGATAGTAAAATGCAGTTATATTTGCATTCCTACTGCATAATTGCATATAGATATGAAGAGAAGACAAGGCTGTGCCTGTAAGACACAGACCTAAATTGTGAGAAGCACATTATCTTAAGGGAAATTCAGAGAGGCATTGTGTACTTCAGGGAGGGAGGCACAAAGAGAACAACTTATTCAACAGGAAATATGCTTAGAGCAATGCCCTGAGAAAGATGTTATTTATTGTGGAAGGTGATGGGGAGAGGAATAGTTTGCTGCCTCTAAAGGCTTACGCTGTTTGCAAGGCTCCATTCCTATTTGTGCCATAACTGAGTGATCTGTGAGCTCCAATAGTTGCAGCTATACTTCTCCCTGTGTACCTTACTTTTAACAATGCCCTAAGAATGACTCCTGACCATATATATAGATTGCACAGAAAAGATCACAACATGCTCTCCATATTGGACCTCCTGTCATCAACAGTGAATTGTACGACTGCAACGGTGTTTATAATTTGGGGAAAAATCACACTGTGACAGATTAGATTTTCTTTTGACATTTTAATCATCATAAAGGCTCATTGCTGCTTTGTTGCACTGAAACCTTTGTGAATTGGATAATAAACACGTCCTACATTTGAAGGATGACTTCTTTTCCTGAAATTAGTTAAGCTTGACTAAATGTTGAAAATACTACATTGCTATCAGTTGGCAAATAGGTCAGTTTCTTTGAAATGTTCTTAGACTGTGCAACACATTTGTTTTGAAATATTATAAGTCACTTATTTTAAAATAAGTACTGTATTTTTTCCTTGAAACAATTGATAATGGACAGTTTATTTGAACAGGTAATTGCTATCATAACCAGTTCAACATATTGTAGCTTTTCTGAGAAATGCTTTTGGGAACCATCTTTATCCCAGTACAACTTAAATGGATTTCAGAATAACTTGCAATGGATTTGGATAATATCCTTTCCATCAGCAGCTTGTTGGCAGGAAATGAGATTAATAGTACAAGAAGAGTTTTTAGTTTTGATTGCTTGTAGGTGTGCTAAAATACCTGAATAGCTCTGTATGGCATTACACAGCAACTATTACTGTTTAAATAGTCCTATTCAAGCTACTGAGGATAATGAACCAAGTAGATTTGACTTTCAGACATTGCTAACAAGCTGCCTTATGAAAATCACACAGGAAAAGGTTCTGTGTGTCCTAAATCAGTAAATACTTTTTTGAAATTCAGGCTTAGGTCTAGTGTTGTCAACAGCTACGTCTTACGATTTCTGAGTTGCATATCTACAAGCACTGACAAAGAAATTTGGGCTTTATGTACTACTAACAACCCAGATGTTCTTTCTAAAAGTTGACAATTGCAATGAGCATTTAGGACAAATTTTAAGACATCCAGTTGTTTCTGTGTAGTACATTTATTTATTTATTTATTTTATTTCTTGCTTAATATGTGTCTGGTTTGCAAAAATACATGCACAACATATGTCTTTTCTATTGCTTCTTGTCTGAAACAGTTTTAGCAAAATTAGTACATAAATAGTGACTATTATTAATGTTGGCATTAGTCTGGCATAATTTGTTATACCCACTCATCTATATTTCATATGCTGATCATGTTGAAAATCAATGAAGCATGTGAAATTGTAAATGACAAAGTGGAAGCATTTGCAATTCTATCCACTTCTGCTCATGGATTAACTGTTTGAATGTTCAAAAAATTAAATTCCCATGGTACAGAAGGCCAACAATATGAGGTTTAACCATGTGAAATTTGTACCAAAATTTCACATGAGTGGATCAAATGATAAAGCAGCTATAATGATGTGTATCCGTTTCTTTTGTAGGTGCTTTGCACACATTGACCATGTTCTTTGTATATGATGTAAGTTTGTGCTGGTAAAAGGAGAGGGAATGAAGCAGTGTGGCTAAATTGCTCGGGGTCACATTTATGAAGTTAACAGCAGAGGTGGGACTAGAAGTCAACCATTTTTGTAATTGTGATGCAGACCAAACATTCCCAGAATCCTACCTAGGTGATTATATCCACCTTACATTACAGTGCTTTTTCTAAAGGGCACTGAACTCCAAGCTTGATTAATTGTGACACATTACTTTCTGTGACAGGAGCATAAACTCTGAATGAACAATTATTTAAATGTTCTTAACTGAAAATCAAGCCCTCGTCATCCATGCTTGATGTACAAACATGGTCTCCTGACTGTCTACGCTTTTCCCCATCTGTTTGGATGGCATAATGCCTGTTCTCAAATAGGTCAAAACCTTGCCGTAGGGCATGTATGTCAGGCAACAATGGCTTTCAGTGGAAGACTGCATAACCCTGAAAGTGTCCTCACTTCTGCAGGAAGTCCTTCCTTTGGTATAGGATCGAAGCATTAGCTCTTCAGGTTTATATACTTACCCTCAGATATTGCAAAGCAGTGTCTGAACAATAGGGAGGAAAAGGAAAGAATGGCCTAATATGATGTAAACAAGCCAAGAAAGAGTCTTTCTTTAGTTTTACCTCCTATGAACTCTGAGAAGAACAACATGGTAATAAGGTCTTTAAATGTGGGACCTGACAGGCCAAGAGAAGATTCTGGCATGGTGTCTGGTGTATTAGGGTTCTCTCTCTACTTATGCAAGTATACAAACAACTTACTTACATGTTCAGGCCCCTGAAGCTGAAAAACAGGAGGCCACTGGTCAATGCCCAGATCTCGGATTCCTTAAAAAGACCACTTACTGTAGTAGGTATCACATAGACAGCAGACTCTCTTAAAATAATTCTTATCCAAGAAATGAGTGAGGATATGCACATAATTTTAGTTAGTCTGAACATAATACTTGCCTTGCTTATATTTTGTGTGTAAAAAGGCAGCATATAAAATGTAGTGCTGGAATTGCTGTGTGGTATGACTTGCACATTGTATGAGCACTTACCCATAGGCAGCAACATACCTATCTCTTTGCAGGAAATAGTAAAATTAATAAAATATCTTGTATATGTTTGTAAATGTTGATCTCTCAGTAGCATAGACAGGAGTCAATCTTCTGAGCTCTGTGGCTGCTGTACTCTGCAAAATATAAGCTAAGCTCTTTCAGGTTATATTAAATAATGAGTAAAATTTTCTGTTGCAAAACATTTGACATGCTGTCATGTATATTTTATTTCCAGCCAGTATATACTACCACAGCAATATAAGCACAAAAATAATCAAAATTATGGTTCAACTTCAATGGCTTCAGTACCCTGAAAGTCACTGAAAGGATTTAGATGGGACATCTGTCTTATTTTTTTTCCCCTACAATTTCAAATTTTCAGGGTTATCTCAAGCAGGTACTGATTGAAATTGATATCCACATTAATTGCAAAATGACCCATTGATACTAAAATGTTCTGGAGTTCAAATACTGCAGAAAACTCCATACAAGTTACAGTGCACCAACTCCATGAAATACAAGGAAATCAAAGTGCCCTCTAGTGTAAAAAGCTTAGCAATGCCTTTTAATACAGTGAGTTGAATATATATATATATATATATGTATAAAATCATACACTCTCTTTTCCATCTAATAAGGGCATGGAGAGAACTGAACTTTTAAAATTCTGCTGATTCATAACTGATTATTTTAACTACCACATTCATCTGATTTATTAATATAAAAGCAAATTCAGGCCTATCACTAGGAAAAATCAAACAAAACAGGAACAAATAGATCAAAACCAGTGTTAGGCATATGCTGTCCTGAAAAACCATCAGTTTCCATTAAGAAATACTGCTGGTCTTTCTTTGAACAATGTCAGCACTGATGGCCTCTGCCAGTCTGTTGTGTTTCTTCCTCTCCTTCCTGCTGGCTCCATGCCATACAGCTTGAGCTGAAGTTGCCTGTGTCATTGCAATGTTTTCTGTCTAGAAAAGACAGAAAAAGAGAAGAGCTAAACATCATCAAAATGTATATCTAAGCTTCCTCACGTGTGCCTTATAATTTGTCATTTGTTCCTTTCCAGCTGAAATCCAGTGCAATCTTTAGTTGTATTGTCAAAGTTCTCCTTGTGAAAAATGGATACATATTTGTATAAATCTTCAGGTGGACAGTCCAAAATGCACTGCACAAACCAAGAGCCTCAAGGTTTATTTCACAAGTGGTCTTGCTCTGTAAAGTGATGTATCTGCATGCTGGTCTTGAAGTGTTAAGACAGCTGGTAGGAAATCAGTTACCCATCAGGTATATCTGTGCACATCTGTGACTCAGTGCTTCTTGGAATTATTTGGGACTCTTACCTTCTGAGATGACAGGCTATTATTTAGTAGTCCAAGGGTTAGAATAGGATATTTGGGGTCTTGTTTCTCCTCAGCTTCGATCTGTAACTGTGCCACCCTAAATGATTGATTTAACCACTGGGCTGCCAGCAGCAGTCTCTGGGGCCCCTTGGCATCCTGCCCAGTGAAGCTGTATTACTTTGCAGCCACAAGCACAAGAACCTCTCTGGTGAATCTAGGGTGAGCTGGAGCTGCACAAATCTGTTTAGACCTGGCAGCTCGGAAGAGGCAGCCCAACAGTTGCAGCATCTTGTGCTTGGGCTGCTGGAATCACATAGAAAACCACTGAACTAATCTTCTAAGTGCGCTACATTATTAATGTGCCTTTATACCAAGGTTCATCTTGCTGGCCTTGTTTCTGGACCCTTGTATTGTTTTGCAGTCTCAGCATAAGAGTCATAGCAGGAGCTCTTACACAGAATAGGCATTTACATGGAAGCTAAGACTGTCTTCTTGAACTGGGAACTCTGGTTTACACCTTCTAGGCTGTGTAAGTTGTTTTACCATTAGGATATAACTTCAGTTCATATAGTCACATTACGATAGTGCCCATATATCTTGGATACACCTGAATATTCCTCAGGGACCTACAGGTGAAATCTGGCCTTCCAGTAATGGAAAAAAAAGGTCTAGGAAGTGCAGAGATCTTGGAACGCATCACAGTATACCCCTATGAAACAGGACTGTCAGAGAACCAAAAACAAGTCAGAGTGATATAAACAATTTCCCTGATGGCTCTTCAGAGATGCTTCAAAACCACTTGCCAAATTTGAAGATACGTGCAGGGGTTTGGATATTCTCAGAACAGTTTCAAAGGATTTTACAAAATATCCTTTTGTCTCTTTCTCCCAGAAATATATTCTCCCAGATATAGCAGGCAGCCTCCAGAGAAGCACAGTTGTGTTCAAAACATTCAACCAAATCTTTCTTAATAAAATTCAGGAATGTGTACTACAGATGTCTTAGCATACATTAACAGTGTGGGGTCAGTAATGACAGCCTTTTGCAGCTCAGAGACTTGTTACTATAGACCGCAGGAAATGAAACAGCCTACTCTGAAGAACTATGGGGGAGCTGTTTCCTGACTCCATTGTCCTAGTAAATGATGGGCTGCAGCAGGTTTCCCTGTTTCATCAGAACTCTCTATAGCCTTACTTTCTGCAACTCCAGATCACTTTTCTTTAAGCTTATGATTCATTTAAATTACATAGTCTGGAGGTCAGTCTGCAGAGGAATATCTATAGAGGAAGCCTTACAAAAGCTATCTGGCTAAATGTTAAAGTTAGGGACTGTGAATAATCCTCTGGTCTTTCTAAACGTAATCCTTTCAGTGGCAGCATTATAATAATGGGCATTTATGATTTGCCTTGCAGTCCTGTTATTAATACTGAGTAGGAGCCAGTCTTTTTACAAATCTTGCAACTTCCCAGTCAGCAGGTCTGTATTTATGGTTGCTATTCTGAGATACCTAATTTCCTGTGCACTCTGTGAAGCTTCGGTGCCTAACACTTGGTTTTGGATTCCATCCCAGTGACCAGGTGCCTCTAAGTTACTTGTATAACCTCCTAACACTTTTTTTTTTTATGTCTAGCCATTAAAACAGAGTTAATCACTGCTGAACTTCAAAGTGCTATTTTCAGTGATGTCCAATATAGCTGGATGTTAGGAAACAAGATGAAGTCCCCAATCAGAGACAGATTGGACAAATTTTACAAAAGCAAAAAAAAACTATAAGTTGATTTATTTTACTTCAAAACCATCAGAACTATAAAAATCAGAGTAGTATAGGTCAAATCTATGCAAATGTGTATGTCAATGTTCAGTTAAATAGATTGGTTAAGAGATTTAATAGGAGTAACAGGTAATAATATCTTGAATTCAAGAGCAACTCCTTTTGAATTAAAAGTATTTCTCTGCATAGAAATCTGTCCTGAAGAGCACTATTAATAATAAGGAATCTTGTAGATAATGAAGGAACTATTGTTCCTATCACAGGAAAATCAGTCAGGCTTCTGAAATGTTTATGACTATCAGGCTTAATCATTCCCAGATTCACTGGTTATGTGATAAATTTGATAAAATGTGATTTAGTCTCATGAAGTTCATTCAGGCCAGATTACTGCTACTGAAAATAAAAAGTTTATGATCTGTAGCCATCTGTGGAAAATAGAGCTCTTTACGGTAAAAGTCAAGCATCATTTGTTCTGAAAACTGCCCTACCAAGTGAAATAACTTGTTGTTGATATTCAATAGCTGTATAAAATAGGGGGCAGGGCATAAGGGGAGGGAAATAATCATGCTGTGGTTATAAAGAAGCAGCAGCACAAACAAAAGCATCTTAAAAAATGTAGGTTTATCAAAGCTTGGGGGGGAGTTAGTTCAATATTTGGTTTTCCTTTTTCCTGCTACCATCCCTGCTACTTCTGTCACCTTTCCTCTTCTGTGCTAGAAGTGGTAAAAATTATAAGGTGAATCCCAATGTGCTGCATTTTTAACTGCTATTTTATTATATGCATCTCATTTTCAGGATATTTTTTCCTTGCTGTTTATCTCTCAGCTAAATTTGGAAAGTTCTCTGCAGGCTGCTGTTCTGTTGAATGGGCTGGCTGCCTGGATAGACAACATGATATGATTTTGCACTAGTTAGGGCTGTAAAGTGAGAGTACTGTTCTCTGGCTTGCCAAGGGCCTCTTTACGGATATTAAATCTTGTCTCCTTATATCATGTGAAAAAACAAAATTAAACCAATAATCCATTTTCTGAAAAATTCTCAGCTTTAGTGGAAAATTATGTAGAGGAAGGGAGGAAAGGGAGATGCCTCATGCGCTAAAATATCAAATTTGGGATGTGGACCTGTGGGAGTGAGTCCAGAGGAGGGCCGCAAAGATGATATGGGGGCTAAAGCACCTCTCCTACAGAGACAGGCTGAGAGAGTTGAGGTTGTTCAGCCTGGAGAAGAGAAGGCTCTGAGGAGACCTTAGAGCTACCTTCCAGTACATAAAAGGGCCCTAAAAGGATGCTGGACAGGGACTTCTTACAAGGGCATGTAGTGGCAGGACAAGGGGGAATGGCTTTAACATGAAAGAAAGGAGATTTAGATTAGATACTACAGAGAAATTCTTTACTATGAGGGTGCTAAGGCACTGGCACAGGTTGCCCAGAGAAGCTGTGGCTGCCTCATCTCTGGCAGTGTTCAAGGTCATCCTGGATAGGGCTTTGAGCAACCTGGTCTAGTGGAAGGTGCCCCTGCCCATGGCAGGGGGTTGGAACTAGGTAATCTTTCAGGTCCCTTCCAACCCAAATCATTCTATGATTCTATGAAATTCAGGACATTGTTAGGAAGTAAGGCTAGAAAGTGACAACTAAGATAAGCTACACAGATCCCCGTATAGATTTCCTCCACGGTACTGCCATACTTTGTGTCTCAAGTAAAACCTCTTAATTTCACAGAGTCAGACTGAATATATTAATTTCTCTGGTAAGTTATTTTGGTTTTTAATTTCTAAAGAGAGAAGTGTTCTTGCATCTTAATTCTAGTCTCATGTGTATACACAACAGAGCCACAGACAAAAACAAAAAACGTCTATCTTGTGTCTAAAATCTTCAGAGTTTGACCTTCTTTACCTCAACACCAAAATTAACAAAAGCTTAGTTATCTTTCATACGTATTTTTAAAGCTGTACAAGCTTGAATTCACAAAGACATATTATTTGGGTGACAATGATTATGCCTTGGGTGACATGGTTTAGTGGGAGGTGTCCTTGCCCATGGCAAGAGGGTTGGAACTGGATGATCTTAAGGTCCTTTCCAGACCAAACTATTCTATGATTCTATGATTATTTCCCAAGCTTTTGGCACACAGCAGCTTCTGCAGAAAAAATAAAACCAAACCAAACACAGCTCTAGAGAAGAGATGATGAACAGACAGAAAAGATAGAGAAGACAGAAGCAGTGCAGAACTCTGAGGCACTTCAGCTGTGAGGATCTTGCCTATGAGACAAAAAGGGAATCTGAGATGTCTTTTCCTGCCTCTGGTTAAGTTTAGGAAGCTATGCTTTTGAAGTCCATACCTGGCTCTAATGGAGGTGCTTTTGGGAATCCTCTAATCTGTTTCTTTTTGGTTGTACATTAGGCACCTTGTGAGAACACCCTATTTTTAGTCATCTTATTTTGATGGCTAAAATACTGCTTTCCCAGAATCTCATTTTAGATACTATTCCTATAATGCTTCCTGTATTAAGAGTGAAGGATCTACCATATAAAAGTCACAATTTTATGTAATGTTGTTGTAACTGTGTAGTACAATAGAAACAAAATCAAAACACATAACTTTTTTAAGGCATCAGTTATGATTATCACTGGCAAATACCCAAAAAATTCTGTAAAGGAAACTGCCACATGCTTCCAGCAGCTCATAACAAGCACTCTTGAATCTTTGCATAATATTTCCACTTTGAATATGCAGGCTTGAACATCTGGAAGTAGTGCTGAAATTACTTTTCCCTGAACTTTTGGTGGAGAATACATGGAATATATAGAAATTTCCTAGGACATGTTTTCTTTTTGCAGACTTCTAATAAACAAGTTTGGTAACAGAAATGTTCAGTGATACAAGGAATTTTATTAATGATGCAAAGTGAAATTTGTAATTATAATTGAGAATTATGGCATCAGAAATAGGTTTATGTTATGTAAAGATGTAAAAATGTAAATTTAAAACAAGGGATGTCAGAGGAGAATACTCATCTATTTCCAGAAAACACAACAACCAAGAAGTTGTTCATAAAAATAATTTAAACTCCATCTAATATTATATAAATACTGAAAAAAACTTATTTTCATAGACTTCAAAAACAATAGAAGTATAGTGAGGGAATAATTGTTCATTGTGTATTAGTCACCCTGCTGCATTTTTATTACTAATAATAGCTGTCTCAGAATGTTTGGACCCTGAATTTGGATTAACTTTTCCATCTGCTCATCAAATAAAAGTCCTTAATTCTTGGAAAAGAATCATTGGGAAGCATTGACTAAACATAGCTAGGACTTTGTAGAGACATGACCTGTGCTTTTTTACTTTGTCTCTTCCAGAACATGGGTCACCCCAAAGTCACAGGAAGCATATCATCATTTTCCCTATGTGGTAGCTGTAGGGCTTCCCTTGTCCTCTGGCTTTTGTCCAAGACAGTTATTCAGAATATCTCACAGGATAGAATTGATACTAGTAGTATGAGACTTGAAAGGATCCAGTTCTTCATCACACTGCCTTTGGATATCTTCTAACCAAACATCATATTTAGAAGCAGTGTAACTTCTCATTGCCTCATATGCAACACATGCGTGGCGTACAGCAATATGTGTGCCCCCACCAGCCCTGGAGGAACAGATCTATCCACCTACTTTATCCTTGTAAAAAGCACTTCCAATCTGAGAAGGAAGGAAAATGAGAAGACATATGAGTGAGGGAGAGTGGTTCATGAAACTTTTACTTTCAGCAGTAGAAAAATAACTTTCTGTTTGTATGCTCGTTTGTTGTTTTCTGAGCCTTCAGAAAACTATATAAAATTAGAATCTTAAAACATGGGCCTGTGTTTGATTTCAAGAGTATACTTTGCTAAGGAAAAAAACTTGCATAGCTTCACATTATTCCATATTTCTGCAGTTAAAAAAAATTAAACATGTTCTGTTTTCATTGTTCATCAAAAATGGGAGGAAGAAAATGGTTTGTACTACCTTCTTGTAGTTTCCTACTCTCTCCCCTTGCTCCCCATGCAGTTAGTTTCCTCTTCTCCTCCTGAGCTGCTTAGAGATTGTTCTGTCTCTGTGACTTTGCTCTCTGTCACTTCAGACTCCTGACTTGCTCTCAGCAGTTGTCACTTCTGCTGCTCTGCTTTGTGTGTGAGCCACAGCAAGCTATCGACAAATATCAGAGAACATTAGGACCTGGGATTTTCAGTGTTTCCCCTTGCTATGCCTACATGTGAAAAGCAAGAAAACAAGGATGGGGGAACATATAATGTTGATGTTTATTATATTTCACCATCTATCCTGTCTAAATGATTATACATATTGTGCTTGTATGTGCCTAAAGCACAGCACAGTTAGGATTCAGGCAGCAGCAGTGTATTGAAACTAAATAAATGAGACAAGAGTTTCTCTCAAGAGCTTGTCAGTGAGTTCCTTTAAAAGATTTCCATAAATCCCTATTTACTTCATAAAAACAACTTCTGCTGCATATCTGCAGCAAAGTTGCAGAGAGACTGTCTGAATACATTGCCAGAGGGGGTTTCTGGCTGAGCCTAACCATGTTCATAGAAGAAAATTGAAATTATAATCGTATTGGGAAATTCTGTGATCTATGATAAAAAAAATAAACCTAAAATGTAGCATTTATATTAGACAAAGTTATTTCCACTATTGATATTTTTATTGATAGTATATTTCAAGAGAAATTTCATAGAGTAAGTTTGCTTAAATTTATTGGGAAGCAGTAAGGTCCCGTGTGCTTATGTAGAACTTTGTTATTTCTTGTACATAATACCTAAAACCTGTTTATAAAATAATAATCCTTCTTCAAGGTTTTGCTTATCAGTAAACATATCTCTCAGACAGTATAATAAACTTAGGGGAAAATATGGTTATTGGCATTCTAGGAAAATTTAACTATATAAACTCACAGATTAAGGCAGGAAGTGACAACTAATTATTATTTCTGTGATTCATCTTTACAATTTAGAAGTGCTAAGCATTTCAACTTCACTGTGCTGCTATATGCATGTGTAGCATGAAGACATGGGATTAAATCTCTCCACCTCAGACAAACCGGTGCTTTGAATTCTTATCTAATAACTTAATAATTTATCCATTGTCAATTCCCATTTTATTGCATTCACCTACTATGAATCAAAATTAATTGAAATTACAATCTCAGCAAGCATTTTGACTCTGATCATCTATAGATGGAGTTGGACACAGCTGAATGTGCATGGGGGAAATGAGCAATAGACCTTGTCATGGGAATGGCCCTTCAGTATGCGACTTCAGCTTGACTTGAATTCCTCTCCTAATTTTTATAGCATGTTCCCACTGAGCTGGCAGCACTCACGTTTGCAGAAGGGTTGTATAATTTCTCTTTATCTTGGTAAATCTGGCAGCTGAGCTGGAGCAGCTGAGAGACCTGCAGTGTCTGCACAGCGCTGGGGTGTTGATAGGGGTGGCAGGGATGTAATGTCCCATTTCTGTTCCCCAGTATTTCTGCACACTGTAGCTACTAAGTTGGAAAGTCTCCTGCCAGTTGAGCTGTCTTGGTACTGGAATTGAGAGCTACAGGAAAGCAGCCACCTGCAGCATTAATTATTGAGACATTTGTAGCTACTCAGAAAACTTCCCTGGCTTCCTGGCTCACATCAATGCTGTAATTTCAAATAATTATTGGGTCATTCTGTTCACTGAACCAGCCAGTTTAGACCTAATGAGATTTTAAGTTAGCCAAAATTTGAGACACTGCAATTTATTAGTCAACCTGAACATTATTGATCAGAAGAGGATGTTGTAGTAAGCTTCTCTCACATCTGATTTCTTTCGAAAACAAAGGCTGAGCCACCTAAGCATGATTCCTTCAGCAGCAGGAGTGGCAGTGGAACTGCCAATAGCACCCTGTGACATCAGAGGCAGTTGACAGATCTCAGTAACTGGCAGTGTTTGGGAAAAACCTGTTTTCCTGAAGGCATGAAGGTTCTGGTTGTGCTCTGTGTTCGAGTAGGCATCCATAAGGCTGAAGACAGGTGATAATCCCTTCACATGCTGGAATCTTTTGGATTTTTGGAGGAAGAGGGCATGGGTAGACAAAAACAATGTGCACTATGGATAGAGCATACTGGAGCAGTTTCCTGTGAAATGGACGTAATAGGGATTTATACTTAGGCTCAGTACTCTGAAACAAGGATCAGATTGAGTGATTTCTGTGAGCTGATGCAAGTTACAGCCACCACAATAAAAAGGAAGTAGAAAGAGGCTTTCCTCTTTTTTATTTCTTGCTCTTAATCACTTAGCTTATTGATGCAAATGAATCTCTGTTGCTTTATTTTTCATGAGTGTGAGGTGACCAAAGTGAATGGTACAAGTCTGGTTAGAAAGAACTCTGCGTGGCCTGTGCCTGGGGAGAGAGGATGCAACCTGCTTATTCCAGCAGGCTACACACAGTCCTACTGCTCTTGGTACTGGAAACAGTATGAAGAGAAGTGTGGACAGTCCTCAGCAGCATCAGAAGTGGCAGACATTGGTCTCTGGACTTCTGACTCCCAATCTGTCCTTGCAGCTGCTCATAAGCCCTAGCAGAAGGAGATGGTCCTGTGATGAGCCCTTCCTGCCAGTCCAAGGGAAGGAATTGTGTGCCTTGTGTTCATAAGGAAAGAGGATAATATGGGGAAGGTGGAGGAGGAAGAAGGGTGGGTTTTAAATGGAAAGAGAGCCCCTGAAAGTGTGCTTGTCTCCCAGTCTCTCTAGCTTCCTCACCAACTATCTAGCATACTTCTACTTCTCCCTCCTATTGCAGTATTTTACCTATATAGTTCTGCCCAGTACCTATTTTCAATGTCATTCTATATTATTTGCTGTTTAACCTGCATTTCCATATAACTTTAACAAAATGTGGACTTTCTGCTGTGAAGATATGATTGCTATAATATCTCTGCTTGTTACCAATTGCAGTTCATTTGTTGGTAAAAGAAATTTTCATATAGCTAGGGGCNTATTATTTGCTGTTTAACCTGCATTTCCATATAACTTTAACAAAATGTGGACTTTCTGCTGTGAAGATATGATTGCTATAATATCTCTGCTTGTTACCAATTGCAGTTCAAGTTTATTTGTTGGTAAAAGAAATTTTCATATAGCTAAGGGCAGTTCAGGTACAAGAGAAAGATTTTGTTTTTTTCAAGGAAAGCAAATACCAACATCTGCAAATGTTAAGTTAATGAAAATGGGCTAAAATCAACAAATATAATATGACAAATCACTCATTGGACTTCAGGTTTCAGAGATGTTTGCCTAGTTCCCACTGAAGCTTGTCTTTTTCATCAAAATCTGAACTTTACCTGTCTATTCATATTTTACTTTACTATGCATGTTTTTGTATTTATCTGTCCCTATGAGTAACTCACAACTTTATTGTATTTGTGCTAACCTCATTCCCATGGGATTCAGACATGTAATCATCTTACATTTCCCAAGTGAGGAAACAAAATGAAGAAAGATTTAAACTCCAGTTTTGATAATTCTGCTTACCCTGCGGAATTCCTGACTCTTGGAATAATCCTATTAATGCTAGTGAAACTTTTTCATGGAGCAAATCACAGCTGTTACCGGCTTGAAGGTCATGTCTAAATCTTTCTGGAACCCATCTGGGACAGCTTCTTAGTGGTGGGTTAAAAACGAGCAATAGGAAATGAACTCCGAACTCCTGACACACAGTCTGAGATTTGAAACCAAGAGAGCTGTTTCCATCATGCAGTTCTGTAGGTGACCAATGTGGCCCATGAAAGGTATGGGGTAAAGCTTCCCAGGACACATGAGAGCTGCAGAGCTGTGTCTCCTGGCCTGCAGCTCATGGCTGCTGTGTCACCCTGTCAGGCAGACACATCTCCACATATGAAGCACCCTGTCCCCACATCCTGGCACCTGCTGCTGCTGCCATGGGACCAGCATCACAATCCCTCTGCTCCCCATAGATTTGCTAAGGTCAGCATCATCTTGGGAAATGAGGGACAAGATACCTTTTATGTGACCTCAACTAGATTATCAGAGGGTCACTGGCCAGAGACCAAATTAGTCTCCTTGAAGTGTTTTTCTTCATTGTTTACTAGTCAGAACGTTTTATTATGCAGGCTTCAGTGTCATATAATGGCAAATACTTGTATAGTTAAAATGGAGTTGAACCTCACAGTTTCTCGGTGTTTTAACTTGTTAGGCAGGTTAAAGTATGATTTTTTAAGAAAGAGCACCATCTTGTGGAAGTATGTGGTCTGAGTGTGCTGAACAGCCAAAATCGCGCTGAAAACCCTGCAGTTAAACTTGGGCATTGTGGGTTTAAGCATCAGTAGTCTTTATAGTCACAGTTCTACCTTAAATATGAAAACAAGGAAAAATAAAGAGGAAGATGAGATAACGTATTTCTTTCTTATTATCGTAAGGATTCACAAAGATCATTTGGAAGCTCTGAAAAAATAATTTCAGAGCTTATTGAAATAGATAAACTTTAAGATACGTCTACACATATTCTAGGGTGACAAAGTGGCAATGCTAGATTTGAGGCTAATTCCTGAGAATATGAGCTTCAGGTTTATGATTCCTACACAGAAATTATTTTAGATTGCAAGTTTTGTTTGATAGACCAAGGCAATGGCCTCCAAAAGGAAGCCAGAGCACTGTTCTCTGCAGTACAGCCAGCTATATTAGAGCCTAGATTTAAGCCTATAGCACATTCATTGTAAAGCAGTCACGTTTGTATTGAATGTTATTATACTGTAGGTGAAGTGCAGTCTTCTTAGACTTTCTGTTATGTTTGGTATTTTTCTGTACCTCTCTGTACTCTCTGGCTGGTTTCATGCTTTGTTTTCCAGTCATTTAGTATAAAAATGTCAAATAGAACTACTTCATTAAATGAAAATTATAAATTAACTCTATTTATATAAGCTAATTAATTTACTCAGGCTTTCACTTATTTACATAAAATCAAACTAAATCAGCAGTCAAACTTTACATTTTTACTGCACTTTATTTTCATGTGTTATGTGGCAGTCTCAGATGCTCCAGTGTAGTTGCTCTGGTTCTTAACACAGAGCTGTTAGCATACAGTAGCTCTTGGAATCAGGCCTGGTATTGTGTGCTCACACACAACTGTTCCAGTAAAAATACGTCACCCACCAGGCAAATGCATCACACTCACTTTGGTCATTTGGTATGTCAGAAAAAAAAAGCCTTTTATAGGAGCATGAAAGTATATTGCTTGAAAACTACAGGATTTCTTTTGTCTTTACTTAACATAAGAGATTTTCCTATGACAAATATCCTGTCGCTCTGATATTATTTTAACATTTTATATATACACATACATGAATATATATATATAAGATGTATATTTTCATATATGTATACATTTATATACACACAGGTCAGTAGAATGATTACCCAAAGCTGATTCAATGAATAAGTGAACTTATTTACATTTTTATGTCTCTTTCCAAAATATAACAACCTTGCAATAACCATTTTGTTAGTGGAAGTACAATTAAAAATGGGTATAACTTAATAACTTGCAAAAGTACTTAGAAGTTCCTTTTGTATTACCAGAGTGGACCTCATAACCAAGAAAATCAGTTTCGTGTTCCCACTAAATATCCTAGCTATCTTATATAGGCATTGATTGTTACTGTTCTTTCATGTCAGATGGTGTGTAAGACAAATGCTAAATCAGAAATGCATGATCTTTAAGCAAAAAATTTCCTGAAAAATTCCATTTAAGCTTTTGAAGGAGTCAGATTATTTCTCATGGCTTCCTGAAAAACTTTAAATGGTACATTTTTTTTTTTTTTTTTT
>NDXB01008328.1:0-10319 GCA_002631895.1 Agapornis roseicollis | reverse complement strand
GTACTCCCTCCCTGTACACATCTTCTGCTTTGCTTGGTCTTAGATCCCTTTTTCTGCTCTGACCTTTTAGCTGTGTTCTCGCTAGCCTTCTCTTACTCAGCTCTTGCTAACTTAATATGAATTACACCATAGATCAGGATGAACTTCCAAACTCCCCATGGCTGAGCTCAGCAACAAGTACCGGGAAAAATTATTCTAAGAGCAAGTTCTTAGGAAAAAAAAAAAAGGACTTATTACACCCTCTAAGCTAAACATGTCTTTAAACTGCACTCCAGCAATACAAATGAATTCTGTCTTTAAACTGCACTCCAGCAATACAAATGAATTCTGTCGTGAAACTGCACTCCAGCAATGCAAATGAATTCTGTCTTGAAACTGCACTCCAGCAATGCAAATGAATTCTGTCTTGAAACTGCATTCCAGCAATGCTAATCTGCTTGTGTTTGTCAGTCACTGGTATTGCGTAGGGATTTATTTATTTATTTACTCTTAAATGTACCCTGGTTATTATGGAGGCAGGAGATTCCCGGTCATTATAAAATCATTCATACACAAATCAATCCATCCAGACTCTGCATCTCAGCAGCAATATGCTGGCTCTGTAACCCTTCAGAATACACTTGGATCAGTTTTGGTATCAGAGCTGCATTTCCCCTAGAAATCTGTATTACCAAAACCAGGAAATAACCTACAACCTCCAATTAGTTATTGGACAGCAGAGTACAGAACATTATTGCAATTTGCCCAATTCAAAGCCAATATCAAGTAGAACATCTTCTATTTGTACTGATTCAAAAGATGTTTTGACTCACAGTTAATACATGAACAAAGTTGTAAAATTCCACATATCTGAAAAACACATTCAGGTTCAGTTGTCTTCATTACTATATAATATATATAACATTTAAAACTTTAGTTTCCATAAAGGAGTTTCCCAGTGGGCTAGCTATACTATGAATAACATCTATGTTACAGGTACTGACTTGGTGAATGATAGATGAGGTCTTTATTATAAGCTACAAAAAACCTCTTTATATCTAAGGAGGCTATAATTTAAAACTAAAAATATAAAAACAATAGTCTATATTATTCACTTAAATGTCATCTATGACCAAACATAGGAATGCGTGTGCATACTTAAAAAGCCTTTAAAAAACTGAAGGTGTACCCATGGAATGGGGACAAAATATAAATCTGTGTGCTTCCCTGCACTCCCTCAAAATGTCTGTCGATATTGATAGTGTTGTCCTAATGCTTTATTTGCCAAGTCTGAGATCCACACCCATCTCCTGCTAATAATCAATGCTCTGATGCTAGATATCATAGGATATGATACCAGCTCTCTACCTGGTACTATATAGTATAAAGGATGGGCTTTATGTTCCTGTATAACAGAGTATTTGAGAATGTGTCTCTTCAGTTCAACAGACAGTAGAGCAGAATTCATTTTCTCTGCCTGTTCAATCCTTTTCGTCCCCCCTAGAGACATTTAGCAGAAATGAGGAAAGGGACCATAAATCTATCAGTCCTTGAAGACTATAACAACCAGAAATAATTATCTGAGTACTATATGCAATACAATGAACAAAACAACTTCAAATAGGGAATGTCAGAATTAAGTATAAATAAAATTTAAAAAAAAACCCAAAACTTTGGCAATGAAATCCAGTAAATCTGTATAGGAGACNTAAATCTATCAGTCCTTGAAGACTATAACAACCAGAAATAATTATCTGAGTACTATATGCGATACAATGAACAAAACAACTTCAAATAGGGAATGTCAGAATTAAGTATAAATAAAATTTAAAAAAAAACCCAAAACTTTGGCAATGAAATCTGTATAGGAGACACCCAAGGAGAGTGTGTGAGCTTCATGGGATAAGGCCACAGAAACTAAACTAGAATACATGTTGAATGAATAACAGTACTCCTCTGAAGTGATCAGACGTATCAGTCAGCACTATGCCTGGATGTTGCCAGCAACTCTGTTTCTTCTTCTTGTCCACTGCAAGCTATATCAAGATCAACAAATTAATTTCATATAATTAACAGATGAATAAAAATAAGCATTGAGTCATTGCTAAAGTGATCTGGATTAGATTAGCTGGGTTTTTTAAAATCTGGCTCTACCTAAAATCACAAACAAAAAGAAAAATATGCCATTATTTCAGTAACTGTCAGGGTTCCACACCTAGCTTGACTCTCATGTCCATTTAGCAGTATAAAAGAGGCAAGCGATCACCATGAGTTATTTAGCATCTTATTTGTCTAACCATAAAACCATGTTTGCCTAACCAGTCTGCTACTAGTGCCACAGTTCAGAACACAGCAAATCAGTACAGATTAAAACTCTACCAAGTTTCCCACTGACTTGAGATAAGTCTTTGCTCCCATATGCCTAAGCCACCATTTGAAAACACTCATTAAGTTCCAAGGAACTCAACAAATGTCACCTATCATTCTTAAAGGACATAAAACAAATAATTCTATTATTTTTGAATAATTTCTTAGTCTGATATCTACATAATGCCACCTAGAGATCCAGTATGTATGGTTTTAATGCAGCATATTAAAAATTAGCTTCACTCACCTCAAATTCTAAGTGAAAAGTCTACCTGAGCTCAGCTCAGATAAAAAAAAAGGAATAGTAGATAATAAAGTTAGAAATATCTTAATAGTATATTTTAATCTAGAAAACAAATATTTAAAACAATGCAGGGATTTTTTGGCATTTCTTGTACAAATTCAATGGCATTATGTCAATGTCATTCAAATACGAGAAAGAAAGCATCCATATGATGACTCACACAGGACTAATCTGAAAGAGGGAAACACTGTAATAGGGAAGAAACACAATTTTCTTCTTTAACAATGTTAATGATGAGGATAAGGTCTTTAAAATTCTGATATTTTGAGACTGCCATAGAAACACTTTGATGCATCGAGTCCTATGGCTGATGGTGGTTGCTGCAGGAGAAATTCAGCTACAAGCAATAAGGGAATGATCTATCTCTACAGAATGTTTGTTCCCACCTTTATTAGTGAGGGGAGGTTTACATCTTGAATGATAATTTGTGTGTGTTACGCTAACTTACTGGTCGTCTTTGTTTATAAATTATAAACATTATCAGGATGCACAGCTTTATTCTTGCTGATTTTTTTACATAAAAAAAGAAATTATGATGCTTCAAGAGATTCAGATATACAGCAATACATTAAATTGTTCTAAAAATTCAGAGTCTGTCTCCTGCTCTCACACCAAACTACTACAAGTAAGAGCTCTGCGAGGAATTGTGACACTATATGAAGATCAAAATCAATCCTAGGAATACACACACTTAATTACTTGCTAACTTTATCAAATTGTTGTCATAATATGTGAAACAGGTATCCAGATATTCAAAACCACCTTTTTCTTATAGTAGTTTTTTTCTTGAAGCTTGCCTCTCTGAGGAGCATTCAGCAGTGACAGCATGAGGTGGCTGCTTAAAGTAGGGAAATCTTCGCTCTGCTGGCAAAGCATACCCTTACATGGGGCAACAAATCACTTGAGCAGGAGCTTAAGGAAACATAATCACCAGTACTCTCCCATGAACCTGGGCTCCATCAGATGTAAGAGCAGAAATATTCGTTATTCAGATTTACAATTGGGGTTAGCTTTCCCAAAAATCTATGCCCTTGTTGTGATTCGAAAAGATGTCAACACTTTATTCTCAGTAGGTAAAAAGCCATTTCATCTTGAAAAAGAAGAACAGCAAACACTAGCAAACTCTTTTGCGGTTTAAAAACTCCTGTCTGTGCACATTACTCTTCCACAGAATAAAGAAATTAAATAAATAAAAAAGAAAAAGAAAAAGGAAAGAAAAAAAGAAAAAAAGAAAAAAAATCTCTGCTTTGCTCTGTACACAAGGCTGCAACTAATTACAAGAAGAGACAGATGCTGAGTAGCCTTAAGGCTTTCCCTGCCACCACAGTGAGTCTGTGTGCTAGTCAACAAGCAGGTAGTGAGTGAACTCAAATGTTATCTGACAAGGCAGCAGATCCCATCACCTAGGGTTAGAATACAGACAAGCAACTCTGTGTTCAGAAGGAGAGACAGAAAAATTTCAAGCAGATTGTTTCTGACAGAAATCATATCACAGCCGCACTTTCTGACAAAGTCTACGTGAATGAAACTATACACTTTCTGTTTCCCATCTTCCCCTTTAAGAAACAGCCAGTATTTCAAAGGTACATTGAAGGTGACAGCTCAATGCATAATGGTTAGCAAGTTCTCCCATGCTTGCTTTCTCTTTGTAGGTATTAGGAAACCTCTATTGCTTATCTGTGGGGTAGTAGAAGATTGCCTGACGTTTTTCTAATCATTCTTTGTTTCCTAAACACTTCCAACTTGCTTATAGAAGTAAAGTATGTTTCACAACTTGTAACTGTGCTGTGAAGAAACTTCATGTGACTATGTGGAAGCTTTAGAGAAGTTGCATCACCCCAAAAAGTAAAGTTAGCAAAAAGAGAAAACCTGGCTATAATTGCCAATGTAATTTCTACTGCAAGACAGACAAAATTTCCTAGCTCAATCCTAGCGTGGCATTTGGTTATTAGGTTTGAAAGATAATTTTTGCCCTTCCACTACATAACCATGTTCTCCAAGCTAAAGGAAATAATATGCACTTCTTGTGCGCTGCAAATCTCTGCAAAGTAACAGATTTGAACAGTTTTCTTGCCTTCCACCCAGAAAGAATTGAATTGATCTAGATTGAGTTGGCTGTTTCACTGTGAGTAATGTCAAAACAAGACAGGAGAAATACAGTGCTCAATGGAGCACATCAGATTTTATGTACACAGGTTCTAGCAGTACTGTAGATTTTGACCTGCAAGTTGGGCATTTGCTCCCAATGGCCCGTGAAAACCCTAGGGGAAGTTCTGGGGCTTTACTGACAAGAATGACAAATACCACTTTCTTTTGCTGAAGATGAGTATTCTCCATCCTTTAAAATTAAAGAGAGAACATGAAGCATGCTTGCTTACCCTGTGGTATTATTAAGACACTGAAGGTGAATGAAGTATTGATTTCTAGATATTCCTTTTAGCTCAAGAGGATACACACACTGATAATTACTGCAGATGAGAGAGAGGACAGTAAACAGGAGAAGCAAGTAAAGAAATATCAACCATTATAGACAGAGAATGTTCATCCTATGTTAAAGTTATTTTTACTCCAGTTCTTTTTCACATTTCTATCTTCTAAAATTTTTAGGAAAGGCATTAAGGATTGTTAATACTGTGGATTTGCAGCATTGATCTCTACAATTACTCAAATGACTCTTGCAACACATTTCACTTGATATTATGCTAGAAAACTAGTGGCATGGAATATATGTTTGAGTGTCTTATTGTTGCAGTCAGGCAATTTTATAGCACTCCCTACTGTGCAGCACACTGATTTCTGAGTAAGGTATTGGCTTTAGTCATAATTAAATTTATGTGGCTTGGGATGCAGTACCTTCCACTCAGGAGCAGTGCTATAACTTACATCATTTTCTAAATTACTTAGTTTTTACAAGTGTGTGGTAGATATTTCTAGGTATTAAAGATATTAGAATTATATTACCACCATCAGCCCCCAAGTATAGAGCTCTAGAATAAATTTAGTTTATTAGCCTTCATATCACAAAGAGAAATTAATTTTTATTGTTGGAATGTTTTACCTCAAGTATTTTATAGAAAATCAAATTCCTTGTTAGGAGTAATAATTTATCCTTAAAAGTCTAGTTATCAGGACTGGGCTTATTATATGCTGGTTTACCATAATATGGCTGCTTCAGTCAACTCCTTCAAAGATAATGTCTTTGCTCACTGATACAGGAACAGGAATGTCATACAGTTTATGAACAATTTAAAAGCAGTTAGATTCTGAGGCCAGCCATACACATCATGTGTAGACTTGAGTGTCCTGCCTGAGGTTACAAAAGATGTACAGCAAACTTCTCTTTCTTTAAAAGAATTCTGAAGATCCAACAAGAGACAAAGCATCATTTATGATAGCAATATATTCTGGCACATTATTTTCACATTTTTCCTGACAGACTCTTTTGACCTCTGTTAGGGAAGTGATCAAGCATTTGAAAGATGGGGGGTGATGTGGCCTTAACAAAAGAGACTGGGAAGAACAGATTTTGTATTAAAAGTGATCAAGAAAAATGAAACCTAAAAAAATTAACCAAAACCTTGATGACTCCAGAACCTCAAACTTGGTATCCAGCTTAATTCATTCAGGCAGACCCTGAACTTGAGAGTACTTAGGCTTGGAACCTTTCAGATTAAATGAATGGTTGGATGACTCCATAATAATAATAATCTCTTTCTACAATCAAATGAGCTGCCTGGTCTCTGTGAAATCATTATATCATGAGCGCCTGAACATCATGAGTTCTTGATTAATGTGGCTAGCCAGGAAAGTAATGTTCACAGAAGGATGAAAATTACAAGACGTGAAAATTGCAGGATTACAAAAGAAAGTGACTAACATAGCCCAATGACTCAGTTACTCCAAGGTTACTCCAGACATACAGTAGGATGAAAAATCTACTTCAAACATCACCTTTTCTACTCTTTCATCTTGCTTCTTGGAAAAAAAGCTATTAGTTCATCCCTCCTTAGGCATGGGATCAGTTGTTTTAAGAAGCATTGGGCAGTTGTACTCAGGAACTCCTAATGCATTTAAGAAAGGGGGTCTACAAGTTTGGGATAAGAGTATTACATGAATACCTCCATCTGACGAGTTTCCCAGTGCTCACTAATTACAGTACCCATAGACTTGGCTGATTTTAATCAGAGGACAACAGGTTAACTAGAGGCTCTGTATTCAGATTGCTTTATGAGATACATGGACTTTTTCTTCTGTCAGATGCAGTTCTCTGAACTACAAAATCAGAATCAAGATGTTCAAAACCGATCTCCAAGAAGAGCCTTCTCTGCATGCAGCCTTCTCTGTTCTCATGTGCAACAAACAACAGTTGTAATGAAGCTTCAAAAGAACTTCCATTTTAAAGTTTGTGAAGTTGACTTGCAGTATACATATACACTACAGAACGTATTTTTATATGATTGTTAATCCTACTGGGAATTTTAAGAGAAACCAAACAAAGAAGATGTATACTTTAATAATCATCTTTTCCAAAACAGAAATAGAAGAGTTTTAATAAACAACCTAATGGCTTTATAACTTTGCTAATAAAATAAAAAGTAGGTCAGGCTTGGAAGAAATTTCCCATTTACAGGATCAATGTGCATGTAGTCTTGATACTTCGCTGTTTTGAAAATACTTCAGAAATTGTAGCCTCATTACCACTATTTCTACTTAGTGCCTGCATAAAATTATAGCTACTTCAACAACATTTTGATAGTAATGTTCCTCCACTTTCCTGATATTTTGCCTATTTTATTGATATCAGGAGGCTAAAAAACATAAAAGAAGCTTTCTAGAAACTGTTTATACTAAATTCTGTAGAAAGAGGAGTTGCATGCTTTCTTTTCTTAATTAAAGCACCTAATGAAACAATTAGTGTTCACTGCAAAATCAGGAAGAAAGCACTGGAGGAAATGGTAGATACTTTCTACTGATAAAGTATGATTACTTTATAAAAATAATAGAGTAAAAGACTTAAAAAAAACTCCAACAATTTGCAAGCGTGGAGAAAAATGTATGGTGTAGATTCTGGAGGATGACTAAAATATTTCTGAGGGACTCTAGGTACTGACATCACTGCATACCATCACAGCAGAAGTGCTTTGTTATAGCTATCTCACATCTCCAAAGAAAGCACTGAACATCATCATGAAGCATTCTACTCAGAAGCTAACATGTCTCTAGCATAAAATAAACCCATGCCATACTTTTACAGTTAGAAATACTAAACTTTAGAATCCAAGAGCTTAAACAACTGTCTGGAGACTTTGGAAACAGACCCTGCTGACAGTGAATTAAGGATAAAGAGTTGTCTGAATTCTCTCTCTGAATTTCCTAAGCGTCCAAAACCTGTGTTGTCCTACAGGCTATAAAAGCACACAACTGGGTCAGCACAGGTACTCACAAGAGTCCAAAACACAATTTAAAAGTGCACTCTATATGTACTCTGAAGAGCACATCTGTGCATTAAGATCTTATTTAAGGATGGCATGTGCCTCCTTATATATGATGCACTAAGAGTGTTGTCTCTACAGATGGAAATGTACATGAACTGCTTCAATTTGCTGCTAAAACCTTGTTGCAAGGAATATTATAACCAATTTCTTGTGTAGCTTACAGAAGGAGCTTTTAATATTATTATATGTGAGATAAAAACAAACCAGCACAAGGGCCAGAAGAGCCTCTTTTGGTCCTGCTACAGGTAAGTAGTATGATAAATACACACATACTGGAATTGTGTTATTTTAGTGTAGCTAATGAAAGGAAATGAAATGGCTTTTTTTTTCTCTCTCCCCTGTTTCCAGGTAGTCGTTGCTAGCAAGCCCACACAGTTAAAAGATGTTTTGTGCCCTGGGTGCTTATAATGGCAGGAACTTTGCTTTGGTGCACATTTGTAAAGTGCTGTGTGTACTTCTGGTCCTTAAAAATAATAAACAATACTACTATGCTTCATTTAACATGTCTAAAACTATTTTTCCCAGGAACAGAAGCAGGCACTCTGTAGCTGGCCACAAAGGCAATAAAGTGTAATCCATAGAGACACCGAGGATTGTCTCTCTGCATCACACTCTCCTTTGCTATGATCTCTGGCTCCTGCTTAAATTCTATCAAATTGGGAACTGGTAATTCTGGGAATTAATAATCAGTATCGTCTACCATGACTATGCATGTCTAGACAAGGCAGTAGTCACTATGACACAAAATACCTATTTAATTTGGCTTTTTAGATGAGATCCTTCACTAAAAAAAAAAATAAATAAAAAGGAAAAAGAAAATAAAAGGAAAGAAAAAAGAAACTTGTTCAGTTTTTTAGTCCTCAACTTGGTAAATTAAATACATATTTGAATATAGAAGGAAAAGAAAAATAAAAATCAAAGAAGTATATGTTGTGTATAAAGATAACGGTTTATATACTTTTCTGATATAAAACATGCCAAAAAAGCAGTATTGTTAAAACATAACTCAGTTTATTTGCTTTTATCACTGTCATTATTTGCTGCTCCTTCCCATGCTCTCCTCCAGGGCCCCATCCCTTGGCAGAAGCAGGCTGTTCCTTTCATGAGTACAAGATTCTGTGTACAGCCTCTCCTGAAGGAAGTTTGATTACCATTGACAGTTGCCCTGCTGCTCTCAGAAATGCCAGGAGGAAGAGCTGAGGGGCAGACAGCTTACAGATACCAAGTTATTTCCATAAATGACAGCCACAAACCCTGCCTCTCTAGAAACGCATGAGTAAGGCAACATTTACATAAGAAACACAGTTTTTGGAGGAGGCAGACAACATGCTCCTGTTTATAATCAATTTTGCATCTCAACTGCTCTTGTTAGAAATTCACCAGATTTTCTTTGTGACTGGCGGTCGTTTGCTTGGTGGTTTTTCATTGTTTTTGGAGTAGGATTTTTGTTTAGTTGGCTTTCTTTAAATGCACAGTTTGGAACAGTTCTCCCTGTTTAAACCACATGCTTTCTAGGAGAAATTTTCATAGAACCATAGGTTAGGGTTGGAAAGGACCTTCAGATCATCTAGTTCGAACACCCTGCATAAGCAGGGACACCTCACACTAAAACATGTCAACCAAGGCTATCTCCAACCTGGCTTTGAACACCATCAGGGATGGAGCACTCAGAACTTCCTTGGGCAACCCATTCCAGTGCCTCACCACCCTCGCAGTAAAGAATTTTTTCCTTATATCCAATGCAAACTTCCCCTGTTTAAGTTTGAACCCGTTGCCCCTTGTCCTGTCACTACAGTCCCTAATGAAGGGCCCCTCCACAGCACCCGTATAGCCCCCTTCAGATACTGGAAGGCTGAACAACCCCAACTTTCTCAGCCTGTAATCCTGAGGAGCAGGATCACATTCTTTGACGTTGTTTAAGTTTGAACCCGTTGCCCCTTGTCCTGTCACTACAGTCCCTAATGAAGAGCCCCTCCACAGCACCCGTATAGCCCCCTTCAGATACTGGAAGGCTGCTATGAGGTCTCCATGCAGCCTTCTCATCTCCAGGCTGAACAACCCCAACTTTCTCAGCCTGTAATCCTGAGGAGCAGGATCACATTCTTCGACGTGATACGGTTGCTTTCTGGGCTGCAAGCGCACACTGCAGCCAGCTCATGTTCATGTTCTCATCA
>NDXB01008325.1:10962-27233 GCA_002631895.1 Agapornis roseicollis | reverse complement strand
GGGGGGGGGCAGAAAGGGGGAGTTGAGTGGGTGAACGTGCTGCCTGGCTGGGTTCAAACTACAGCAGCATATCTCTTGCATCGCCAGGAAGACAACTGCCTTTGGAAAAGAAAAATAGTCTTGAGGTTGAAAAACAGGAACATTCTGGGAATGAGACACTACTTTCTGACTGCAGGCAGGCCGTTTAACTTCCCTGTTATCATGTGTCTGTTCAAGGCCAGCAAATGGCCTGACTGCTAAAGCCAGCAGCTACCAATGCAGGAGAGATTTATGGAAAGAAGGAAAACCACTTGTATAGGGGCTATAATATTTTCCCACCCTCATAGTAAAAGCTTTATTCCTCACATGCAGCCTGAATCTCCCCTCTTTTGGTTTAAAATCATTACTCCTCATCCTAGCGCAACAGGCCCTACTAAAAAGTCTCTCCAAATCTTTCTAATAGACCCTTTTAAGAACTGAAAGGCCACAATAAGGTCTCCCCAGAGTCTTGTCTTCTGCAGGCTGAACAAGCCCAACTCTCCAGCTTTTCCTTATAGGAGAGGTACTCCATCCCTCTGATCATTCCTGTGTCCCTTCTCTGGACCCTCTCCAGCTGGTCCATGTCTTTCCTGTACTGAGGACTCCAGAGCTGGACACAGCACTCCAGGAGTAGAGGGGGAGAGTCACCTCACTTGACCTGCTGGTCATGCTCCTTTGGATGCAGCCCAAGGTATGACTGGCCTTCCAGGCTACAAGTGCACATTGCCAGCTCATATCCAACCTTTATTCACCAGTATCCCCTTCAGCTAGAACTCTTTGTCTATGTTTCAGTCTCTCTCTTCCCCTTGTAAAGCGGAAGAGCTCGTATATAAAAGCTCCAAAAACAGATTCCCGTGGGCTCACACACACAGAGTGAGAAAGAAGGGAAGCACTGCACGCACCAAAAGGAGATCACATTTATTCCCTGCCAACATACACACCTGCCCATGTTTCATCAGAGAATTTGTATTCATTTCAGATCACTAGCACCAGCTAAAAAATTACATTTATTTTAAACATTGAATATTAGCTTCAGGAGCTCCTTGTCCTGCTCAAGTGCTAAGAATCAGGATGTAGAATCACAGAATCATTTAGGTTGGTAAAGACCTTTAAGATCATCAAGTCCAACCATTTACCTAGCACTTCCAAGTCCACCACTAAACTATGTTCTTAAGTGTCACATCTACACGTTTTAAACATCCCCAGAGATGGGGATTCACCCACTTCCCTGGGCAGCCTGTTCCAGTGCTTGAAAACTCTTTCAGGGAAAATTTTTTCTTAACATCCAAATCTCATTCTGGGGCAAATTGAGGCCATTTCCTCTTGTCTTACCACTTTTTACGTGGGAGAAGAGAACAATATCTGAAGGGGGCCTACAAGGATGCCAGAGAGGGATTCTTCATCAGAGACTGTAGTGATAGGACAAGGGGTAATGTCTTAAAACTTAAACAGGGAAGATTCAGGGTAGATATAAGGGAAAAGTTCTTAACTGTGAGGGTGGTGAGACACGAGAACAAGTTGCCCAAGGAAGTTGTGAATGCTACATCCCTGGCAATATCCCAGGTTGGACAGGGTTAGGGTTAAGGTTAGAGTTAGGGCTGAGCAACATGGTCTAATGGAAGGTGTCCCTGTTTGTACAAGGGGGTTTGGAACTAGATGATCTTAAGGTCCTTTCCAGCCCTAACCATTCTATGATTCTATGACATCCACCTCTCTATCTCTTTTGAGATAGTTGTAGAGACCAATGTCTCTCCTAAGCATCCTTTCCTCCAGGTATAAGCAGCCTCAGTTCCCTTAACCACTCCTCACAAGACTTGTGCTCTAGACCCTTCAGTGACATGACACTGTCACTGTTCTATGTGCAAATTGCACTAGTTAAGGAACATTTTCTACTGTTTATACAGATATTAAACCAAATAAAGCCATCTTTTTTTCCCCTAAGGATCTAAAATCTATATAATTACTATAGCTTTGGTCTTACAGTAAATTTTTATGCTTTTAAGTCTCATAGCAAAAGCAACATAAATATATTTGTGTTACATGTTCTATTAGTTTTTAATGTGGTTTACAAAAATCAATTCATGCACACACCACTGCTGCAAGACAGGAAATTACCTCCTTCATCCAGTCACTGATATCCAAAATGTCAGTATCAGCCAGGGGTTAACCAGTGTATATGCAATCAGAAGGGATGTGCTACTCTAATGAAGCTGATTTTAACAAGAGTTAATTGCAGCCTCTGCAATTTATTCATGTAGAAAAATCATGTGCCTTTCTATATCTGTCTGCATGTACATGGCCATCCCATAAGGAGGGAATGGAATGAAATAAAATGCATTTTCTTCCTGAATAATGGGGCCCAATCCTGGGTGGAACATGGAAAAGCTGTATAGAATTCACTAACAGCTATTCATTAACTGTTCAAGCTGAAGAATACGGAGGACCTGAAATGAATGAAAATATAGCTGTTTACTGTGAACATGACACTCAACTTCTGGGGAAGCAAATGCTCCATCCTAACCAGGCTCACTGGGAGCATGGCAGCTTTGTGCTTTGCAGGGCCAAGTCACTCTTCTCTCTCTCAAGCTTCCAATTACTTGCACATGAGCCATGGGGAAGCTCCCAGGCATTCTGGTTGCCCATACATGCAATGTTAAGGTCCACTTGGGCAGATTGTGAGGGTGTTGTTCCAGCACTCTTGCTAGCTATTTTACTTGGCATCTGTGAAGTAAGGTTTGGGCAGTAATTAGCATGGTTGCTTTGCAATTTTGTATGGTATAAAACTTTTGTTATGACCTTCATTTGCAATAATCCTAACATTCAATAAAAAACAATGCTCAGGAAAACGTATTTATGAGGGATTAACATGGTAACAAACATAAAACTGCTATGTAGCCTGAAAAAATTACTAAATATTTTTCTCATGACTCCCCTAAATACTATAAATTATTTATACTGATCTGAGCAAATCTAACTCTTAAATTTAAGCTGCAATACTAAACGTAATAGAACCATTTTTAACAGAGTGCTTGAAGTTGCATGTCTCATATAACACATTGGCAATACCCTTTATCTCTGTTCTACTACTATGCTCATGTAGAACATTAAATTTGAGGGCCTTTGTACTGGAAGTGTTAGAGGCTTTGGTCCCTTCATCTTTCTCCAGACACTTTGTAGGTGATTCCCTGGCCAGAGAGAATATACAAAGACAATCAACTGTTAGGGCAAGAGTCACTCACTGGCATAGCAGTCCTGTCCCTTTTCCTCTAGGAACAAGGTTCATCCTGCAGGACACTGCCTGAGCCACTTTGTTGTGTATTACATAAATGTTCTGTAGCTTGAAGTACCCTGGAGGGGGTGAGCTTTTAAGGATTGGTTTTAAGGTTCTTATTAAATCTGGATCCATTACCTGGCAATCCACAGTTGTGGAGGACAAACATGAAGATTCATGTGAACATTCTAGTTTTGTGCTGTATAAATGAAAATGTTATTTCTCATCCTTCAGTAGCTATGACCCCATTAGCTCAAAGTATCCATTTCAATCTCATTTATGCAGAGTCTTGTAAACATCTGTCTTTGTGAGTATCAGGCTTTGGTATGGCCCATGTTTGAACATGGACTGATACCACTCATATCAAAGTTAACTTATTTTGGGGTTTATGATCCAAGGTTAGATGGTTAGGTGGCAGGGAGAACAACTGGAGGCACAGACACCCTTCGTCTAACTGATATGAGATATTTATCTTAAGAAAGGATTAAACCAGACATGATAAACAGATATGACCCAGTCAAGCATCTTCAGTGCTTCCTCCAGTGAAGTTTACCAGTCCCAGCTGGTGTGTCATGGGAACTTTTTTAAGCCTTTTCTAGCTTTTCTGGTTGGATGGCTATGTAATTTAGTTATAACAGTACTTGCACATTCTGCTATACTCAACGCAAGTAGCAGTGATTTCAACCCTTCTACTCCCTCCTCCCCCTCCCCTCCCCCCTGAGTGCCAAACATAGGGAAGGAAATTAAAGTAAATGACAGGAAAAGCAAAGCAGTTCTCAGGGCAGGCATACTTCACAGATACATACTTAAAAACACACTTAACATTGTGCCAGAGAGTAAGAGGCATAGCCAGGCCAAACAGCCTGGGGGATGTTTGCTACCGCTGTTTTTTCTGCAAGCATATTCAAAGTCATGTCCCTTGAGACGGCAACATTTCGTCTATTTTCTTTCTAGCCCTGCATCACAAAGCAACAGGCAGGTCATTAGTTCTGGCATTTCTTAATGGAAATTCAAACCACTGCAATTTTCCTGTTTATACTACAAAGTTAATCATAAAATTCTTACAGACTGAATGCTAGCAGAATGGTTTGCTATGATAATTTTCTATGTACCGTGTATTTTAATTGAATGATCACCTGCCTATATATTTTCTAATATTTCCCATGCCTTGATTTATATGCCTAGAAACTGTCTGCCTGCCCTAGGTTACAACAACACTAAAAACCAAGATTTGTGACCATTTTGAGATTGCTTGCAGTAGTTTTGCTTTCATTACGTTTGCTAATGTAAACAGCTGAAGTAAACCAAATGCTTTGTTGCCTGGTTGCATGGATTTTGGGAGTAGGAAAGATAAAAGATGGAAGCAAGAGTTCAGAGAGCCACAAACCAGGGAATAACATTAAAACGCAGAGTGTTGTTCATGCCCATAGTATCTCCATTCAGTTGCACATTTCATCTTTGGACAAGGAGGTGCATCTCCAGATGTCCCATTTGCTTCTACCACTTTTGAACAAAACTGTCCTGTGCCATCACTTTCACCAAGGAGACATATTCACATTCCCAGGCTATGGAATAGTAGCTTCTGGAGGTCGATTTGCAATAGCTACTGTAGTGTGACTTAGAGATTTTGTCAGGGGAGCATATTGGCTCAGCTCTCACGATGCTCAGGAGAGCTGGCATTAGTCTTGCTGACAAAACCGAAATGGAATGCAAACTTCCCAGAGGAGGAGCCAATGGAAGGCATATGCTGTAAGTAAAATTGTGCAAGATACATGCCTTCCTCCAAGATCATCATCCCAAAATGCAAACACCAGTTTTACAGCCAGTAAACTAGTGGGCAGTATTTCATTCTGGGGCATTCAGCAGAGAAAATCAGCTAATAATTCAAATATACAGAGGGCTTTTCTTTCAGACTGTGACTTGAATATGTTTACAGCAGTGACTGAAACTGCGGTTTTTTTAGCTGACCTGAAATATAACATCAGACTAAGCTCTGATCTGCTCTGCCAGGTGTGTCAGGGTAACATACGGCTCTGCATTGTGCAGGCTAACCCAAGTGAAAACTGGAGGCAGATTAGAACATTAAAACCACAAGGTCCTATAGCAAATACTCCTTGAAATTATTTGTTGGGTCTGAGGCAGTGTGTAATTCTGTCCTGGTCTTAACTATTAAAAAGTCGACAGCTTTAAACACTGCCCTGAAATACAAGATTATAAAATGCAAAACAGGTGAGCTTGCCATCTGGAGTGGTGCAAGCTGCATACACAGGCACTTGCTACGTTTAAGATGGCAGCCCAATCCAGAAGAGGAATTACCAGAAAAACAAAGCAGACAAATGCTCTTTTGATCTCTACCTTGATTTTCCTACTTGTGCTGGTTGTTTGCCTGCTATCAGGTAAATGCTCAGTGTGCAATGTGATGGTTAAAAGGCCACTGCTATTTTTAGCTGTGTACACATTTCAAGGTAGCAGAAATGTAGGACAATTCACACAGGCAAGGCACAGGCAATTCTTGCCTGAAAGCATGCAGCACTCTAAAGACTGCTTGAAGAGACAGGAGCATTCTTCCAGTCAAGAGCTGGTTTGTAATATCTCCAAGTCAAAATCTAGATTAAATATATGTGCTCACAAACATGAGCTGTCAAGTATAATAGATGCTTTCATCTGGGGCTCTGTTTAAGAAGCCAAAGGGGCAAGACAGGGGTACCACATAACCCTTACAAGCAGCCTCCCAGGCCTTCTGACCTGAAACGTAGTTCTGACCAATCTGCTTTAAATCACATGTTGGCACCAGCTCCAGCTTCATGCAGGAAGCAGTAAGAATCCCAGAGGGCACAGAGCTGAGCAGATCACTGTCCACCTCAGTCTCCTCACCTACAGCCCAGCAGCCAGGGTGAGGATACAAGAACACAGGCTAGCCAAGGGCAATATAACAGGACCTCAGGCCAGCACTGGGGCATTTTGGACAACAGGTTAACAAAAGACATTCAATTTGTTGGCAATCCATAATAGAGTTTCTTTGCAAATTGTTCCTTCCCATAAAGACATTAATCGGTTCTGGTGTCATCTTCTCAGACCTGTTCTTCTGTTAAGTCCTGTTCTGTTAGGTTTCTCAGGTATTTAGATGTGGAGGTTGTTCCGAGCTGCAGTGGAGTTGTTCTACATGGAGTAGCATGTAGATGTGACAGCAGTAATTTCTCTAGCTGCAATTGGGCAATGAAACAGCTTTAGATGCTGGGAGGAGAGAGGAAACACAGATGTGACTACAAGCTGGTCATCAGACGAGTTTGATGTCTGCACAGAAGATGGCCTAGAAGGAGAATAGGCATGCCAGAACAAGAAGATGGAGCTGAGCCCTGCAGTGACAAGGCCACATCAGGTAGCCATCAACAAACACTTTGCAGGCCTCTAAAGGTGAAGGAAGAAAAAAGCAGAGTTTTGGGTAGAGCTAAGAACAATGAGATGCAGCTGGCAAAAGAAAAACATTATTAGAGCTGAATATTAGGAAACATCTGAAATAATGGGGAAAAAAATATTTAAAATAAGAACACAAGTCCAGAACAAAACTAAAAAAATTTCTGTGCCTGACCTGTCAATTTACCATAGTAAAACCTCTGATTTAATCACAGAAAAACATGTTGAGTTGAATGGAGTTCCTGCAGTGTTATTAACAGAAAGGCTCAGGGTTAGAGAGGTGATGGCTTAGCTACCTCTCACTAACTGTCTGCAGATTATTTAATGCCTGTAATGTGCTTTAAAGATGAAAAACATTGAGTGCTTAGTAAATTAGAACAAAAAAAGATTCACCAACAGTGGCATCTATTAAATTACAAAATAACCTCTCCAGGGAAGCCTCAAAAGTATTGGCACTAAATAAATTTAATACTGAACAACCTGAAATGTGTTCACTATAGAAAGAGACCTGCATTTTCCCCAAGGAGAAGACATGAAATGTCCTAAAGGCTTCAAAGTCTTTCATCTCCAGTTTTTTATTGCTCTTTCCTGATGCACAGGGGAGTGAGATGACTATTTAAACTGAAGCTGTCTAGTGAAATGTGCTGACAGGTGCTATCCATTGACTGTGCATTTCAGGTAGTTCACAAGACAGGCAAGTAAGGGGGCCCACATTCCTTGACAAAAAGCACACACACATGCTGGAGGAGGACGCAGCTTCTTTTTGACACCAAGACAAGCTGCCAGCCTTTGCAATTTTCAAGTCAGACCAGAATAGTCAGACATTTTCAGGGCAGATGGATATTCAGACAGATGCACACAGGAAGCAGTAAACAACAGAGTCAATCCTAGGCTGCCACAGGACGCGCAGAACAAAAAGAAGAGGTGGCCTTTTCTTTTTCCTTATGCTTCCATTGCATCTGGTCTGTGCAAAAAGAGCACCCCTCTTCTCTTACTATCACTGACAAGAGCCAGGGCTGAGGTTGTTTATACTGCCATTGACAGAGGGAGGGGTAGAGGCAGAAGGAAGGACAGGGAGCAGTATTCCAAAGAGCAAAGTCAGCTGGTGGAAGAAGAGATTCAGACAATCCCAATTTATACACAGCAACAAGGAGCTCAGTTGTTTTGACTCTGATTTCCCATTAGCTCAAAGCTACATCTCTATCTGGGATAGTTATGTATTGCAACCTCACTGAACAACTGCATCTGCCCTAGAAAGCTATGGAGCAAACAAAAGGCTCCAAGGAGGTTTTTTATGGCCTCTGGGTAAGGACTGCCTTACAGGGGGAAGCCCCTGGAGGCACTGTATAGTCTCTAGTATGATTCACAAGTCAAAGGACTGCCACAAATAGGATAAGTACTAATTTCACTGGCGGAAGTTCTTCTGATGGTGTGATAGAAGGCAAAGATGTGTGCAGGCCTTTAAGGAGGTGCAGCTCCTGCCTCCCCAACAGAACAGTTCTGTGGCTCAACAGGAAAGAGGGTGACATAAAGGTGACATGGTAGCAGACACTGTCCAAAGGTAGGAGATGTGATCAATAAAAGAGGATGTCATCAAGAACAGCTGGGAAGACAATAAAATGCAAATTAACTACTTCTTCTTAACTTGTAGGTAGCTTCAATACTTTTATTAAATTACATTTTCTATCATTGCTTGATCATTTATTTTGCAGTAAATGGGAAGAACAGCAAAACCCAGAAATGAGGTAATTTTATTACTGAGGTGTGTTGACTATACAAAAGTTCTTTTTCAGAGTACACACATGGTTCCTCAGCATACTTCACTATGAAGTTGCCACCTTTGCTTAGCAGTAGAAGGCTCCTGTTTCCCTTTAAGTTCAGCAAGGTGAGAGATCAATATGAAGATGTCTACAGGCCACTAAACCTTCAGGGTGGTGGACAGAGAAGAAGAAATGAGAATTTGAACTTCCCAAATGACATCTTGATTTCCAGCTACATTCTGTAGTCCAGTTGGCAGCACATGGGAGTCAAGGAAGAGCTGATCATTTCCAGAGGCAGTCAGACAAGTAGCATAGGGGCAGGCAGGTAGACACTGGTTCACTTAATGTAAGGTATTTTGATATAACTACACACTCCTTAATAAAATTTTCCTATGCAGCATCAGCAATAGCTGATGAGGATGGCCATTGTCTCACCATAGTTTTTTACCTTAAAATAACTTATATTGCAATTTTTAAAGACCTGCGTGTTGTTAGTAAAACCTAATCTTCTCCCATCACTGCTTGTCCTATTTTTTCTGGGCCAAAGTCCCAGTACTGTAGTACAAAGTGGTAAGCCAGATATCATAATTCAGGGAAGAAATCTGAGCTGCAACTCAAAACCCAGGATGCCTGCAAAAGCAATTTTGATGTGGAAAAAGGATCTCACATCACAAGATCTTTTCAAGTTAGACATGAGAGATCAATCCAGAACTCAACTTCTCAGAATACTCAGGTGCTCAAAATGCATTATTTCTCAGTGGCACAATTTTCATGCTGTATCTTAATGAAAATTACTTGATAACCAACAGCTGCACTATCAGAATTAGAACTAAAGTCTCAGTTATATTGTTCTATATTGAATCAAAAATGTCATTAAAATTCATCAAATGAAGATTTCACTATCAGCAAATCTGACTGATATACTAGAAGATTTTTCAAGAGGTATATTTAACTGAACTAGAATATGAGGGCATATTCCAATAAATGTACCAGATTGTTTAAATTATACATGAAATGTTTTTTAATTAACAGCCTATTTTATAATAAGGTATGTTCATATAAAAGGTATATTAGACCATCATGAGACAGGGCAGTTTTACTCTACTGCTGATGTGTTGTTGCAATAGTAATCCTGCTCAGTACAAGAGGAACCGCTGGTTCAGACCCCTGGTGTGTGCACTTGGCTGAGGAGCCACTGGCGTGAGGCTATCATCTGCGGGCTTATGACTGAATGCCTCTAAGTCAGAATCCCACCTAGACGTTTGATGTTGTGCTGTTGCGTCATTGATCGCTTGTGACTGACCCAGGAGATGACAGTCTTGTTCAGAATGCATGGGTAAAGCCCTTCCCGAATCTTCATTCGTAAAGAAAGGCCTTCCTCACAGGAAAAGGAAAACTCCTATCTTCAATCCAGGGCAGATGGAGCTTGTCTAGCCTTGTAAGGTCTTTCACCTAAGCGAAGGACACTCTTATAAAACCTACGACCTGCGGACTTTGCTGTCACTGTCCTAGCTAGCTAGGCCCTGGCAGTTAAACCTCAGGTATAAAGGATGGGGCCAGTTCTGTACATGCTGCACCTCACCTAAAAAAATCCACTGCTCAGGCAGGAAGGGTTTCCTCTCACTTGTCTGCAGTGACAGGCGAGGGTTGAAACGCAGGTGCCAAGGTGCATTGGAAGCTGCAGATCCAACCTTGCGTGCAGGTGGATCAGGACATTGGTCACTCGAGATTGCCCCAGGAGATGACAGTCCTGGTTGGAAACTTCCTGATTGCCTAAGCAGCCTTTTTTCCAACCAGATTTGCCTATCCCACATGCCCTTGGTCATCATGCTTGTAGTAAGCATGGGTAAAGCCCTTCCCAAATCTTCGCTTGGGAAGCCAAGCCATCAATCAATCAATCAATATTCATACTTGCTCAGGGAAACAAAAGGTATAGTACATGTGCCAAATTTCAATATAAAGGCATTTGATTTGAATCATGTTTTAAAACCAACAATAAACCTTGTTTTATTGCAAGTTTCTTATAGCATATCATGTTACAATACAAAACAAAACACAATGCATTATACTTTGAATGCAGCCTCATGAAATAGCTGAATGGAATATTTACTGTATGTAATGAATGAATCAATAACAAACAACTTATGAGCTTTTCTCTTAATAACCCGTGATCCATTCACCTCTTCCTCCAGAAACATATGGTGTATATAACTTTTCACAAAGCTGATTGAGTTACTGGTAACAGAGTAAAAGATACACACTTGACTGAAACAGCCAAATCACAGGGATGCCTTTTCAGAATTTTATTACATTGTTTCACCTCCTACAGAACAAATAAGCAATTCATTTTTATGTAAATAAATATCTAACAAAACATGTAGTACTGACTTTAGAGAATTTCTGAGCTATTTCAACTCCATAGCTTTTTTGCTGTGTATTCTCAATCCATGACAGCAGTCTTTTCAGGAAGACATTTGGATGCACTTTATTCAAAGCATTACAGTCAAAGTCCTGGTATAGACAGAAAGACACACAACTTATGAGCAAAGCCAAGAATGTACTGCTACTGTCAATGAAACTTTAACTCACAATTTTTAATCCTGATCTGATTATTATAGAAAAGGAAGAGAAAAAAAAAAAAAAAAGAGACTGCTATTAGGTCTCTATAATTATACAGGTGAAACTGTCACACACAGGTTAGTTCCTATCCCTTCTCCAGTGTTATCTTCTGACTGCCCACCTGGACCCTAAGTTGGTTGGATTCACACCATACATGAGGTTTTACATACAGTAGATACTTTCTCCTGTTCTATTTGTTACCTCTGGAACCAGTTTTACGCAGTTGCCAGGTCTGCCTTTATCTAACCATTAGTCATTGACCACTGATGTGTTTGTAACTCTGGCGTCTCAAGTATCATCCAATGCCCTCTATTGGCAGTTCATATATGTAGTCCCCTGCAGTGCATCAAGTAACTTTCCTATTGAGGCCTCTGCTATGATAGTATGCTTATAATCTTCTACACTGTATCATTTTGCTATTCTTCATTCTATATAAAATAACTACTTGTTACTCTCAGCTAAATAAAAATTATGGTTATATCACACAACTGTACATAGCTAAGCAAAAGCAGAACAAATTGTTTAATAGTCATCTGGCATTAGGAAATTCCTGTTGCAGCTAAACAAGCTAAAGCCCCAAGCAGGCCAAGGCAAGCCCAGACAAAACCTGGAGTCCTGAGACCTTACAGAGCCCCTGCAAACCTCGGGCCAGTTACAAAGAACAGCAATGTGTGTTACCATGAATACAGTAAATACTGAGCTGCAGGGCTACAAAAAATTTGGCTGCATGACAGCTAACAAATGTAGTCCATCTTTAAAAGCTCTACCACATAGTCACAATGCCTTAAAAAACACCAAAGTATGGAACTTGGGTCATCCAGACTCCTCTTTACAGTCACAATATTTTCACTTGGAAGTGATTAACTTCTTGTCATAATAATAACAGCTGTATCTTTCCCAACCCAGCTGTGCTAATTGGTGACTCTACTGCTTCCTCCCTAACTTGAAGAAAGTCAACCTGCTTTGAAGGGGGGAAAGCTTGTAAGGTTTCTTTTGCTGGTGACTGCCTTTCCTATGTACCTTAGCTCAGACAAGAGCATGCTGGAAAATGTTTCTTTCTTCACCCAGAGAAGCAGGGCCTGGCTTAATACTGAGCCATAAATAGAACCCTAGACCTAGAAGCCAGTTTAATTGGGTTCCCTTCCTGATTCTCCACCAGTTCCTTTAACGACCTTGAGAAAGTCACTAATTTGTGACCTGCGGCTGACCTTCCTCCTGTCATATTGGGGTGGTATTGTCACTTAAAATATTATGACAAAAACAGTTAAACAGCTATAGATAAAATGAGTCATTTAAATGCATACTATTATTTTATTATCCACAGAAGTCACCTCCAAGCCAGTTTTGTAATTTCTGACATGGACCCTTTTGACTGCCATGCTGGCCTTAAGAATCCTGGATCCCACTGAACAGTCACTTGAAGCAAGCACAGGGTATGTGAGTGGATGAGTTGCAAGAAAGAAGCTGCCCTACCTTCCTTACTCCCATTTTCAGCTGTAGGTCAGTAATGTTCTGGAAGTGAGCACTGGGGTGCTCTCCTTTTCATCAGCATCCTTCTGGGAAAAGCCTAGGACAAAAAGGAAGGAGGAGGAAATCATACTTCATGCTGTAGCTCCTTTATTGTTCTTCCCTTAGTCCTGACCTTGCCAAACCAGTTCCTGCTGTGCAGCTCCCTACCACACTCTTACAGCAACAGAAACACATCCTGCTTGTGCTCAGTTCACTTATTCTTCATTTTAGACCAGACTGAATAGAACTTTGAAGCCACTGAATACTCAGCTATGTTTAACTGAAAGTTCAAGATCAGAAACATGTCCAATTTAATGGACTTCTAGGATTTCCTCATGTTCTTGGTTCCCCCTATCCTGACCTATCCCGGCTCCCAACTATACTGTCATTTCTATTTTGCTCCAAAACAAAAATACAGATGCCTATATTCACAACTACACCTCACTGCTCCCTACAGGACAAGTTTTTTAAGCAGAAGCTTGTCAAAAGTTGCTTGTTTTTCTACCCAGATACCTGAAAAGCAACTCCTCAGCAGGCTGCAGGAGTTGCTTTTCAGCTATCAGAGGGTAGAAAACAGGCAGTGCAGCACCCAAACTTGAGTCAGTGAAAACAAACACACACATTCCCACCCTCACCCCCACCTCCCCCCACCAAAAAGAAAAAAAAAAAAAAAATCACAAATTTTTGTTTAACAGGGTTAGATTCCCTGACAGGCTCAACACAAAGTTAAGAATATTGCTATATGAACTGGAATACTACCTCGTCTTGTTTTCTGCAATGTGCCCTGGTACTTTATGTTGCTTCTGATGCAGTATTTCAGGTCTGCAGGCACTGTTCGGTGTTCAATGACTTTCATAATTTATAAAAATCACAGCAACTGTACACTAATTACTCCATTTTACATCTCTGATCAACACTGATCTTTGTAATAGGCAACATGCAAAATATTCTTTACTGTACTATTTAGGAGAAATTATGGTGCTACATAATTGTTTCCATCAGTGATTATTCTAGAAGCAGAAATTACTGAGAAGTGTAGCTGTTTTATGAGTAGTTTGAATTATAGCCATAGGCTGAGTTTAAGTCAGAGCTTTCTTAGTGAAATTATTAACTGCATCTTCTAAATACCTGTTGCTATTAATCTTGTCTCTTCAGAGTAACTCCTGAACTGTTCAGGTATTTGTCATCTCCAATTGTTGAAGTTAACTAGCTTAATCTATGTGCTCCCACATGAGTCAGTTAGCACAGAGGCCCTGCATGCATAGAGAACCCAAACTGCACCTTTCATTCATTGTGCTCAAAACCAAATAATTTCTGAGGGCTGCTTTCAAACGGAAACATTGCCACATGATTCAGACACTCTCATGTGCTTTTCCTTACTAGACTTTATATAGCATTTTTTTCCAGAGCACTTCCACTCCTTTGCTTATGAGAATTAATGAAACCAGGCTTGCACAGAGAGAGGGTATTTAATATTACAGCATAAAGGTTACTTAGCCTGCGCTAGCCTGTATGGCACTGCACATCTCTAGCCCTCTCTCCAATTCATTTCTAAGTACTCCTACCCAAAGGCCTTCTATAATTAGGCCAAATACAATCAATTCATAGAGCACTATTGTTTTCCCATGTTCCAAAGCAGTCGCTCAGTACTATTACATACTCTGAATTGATTATGGGGATTACTTTATCTCCAGGGGAGATGATGATCAGCATTTCCCACCCAGTTCCTGAGCTGTCTTTGCTAATTTATCTTAATAACATCTTTGTGTTTTGACTCAGAAAGGAAGAGATCAAAGTGAGAACAAGGCAGGCATACTCTCAAGATTAAAACTGGCCAGAGGCAATCAGCAGAGGAAGTAAACAGCTCTTCAGCAGTCTGAAGAAAAACCTGGGGTAATGTATTTTTGCACTCTTGCAAGCTCTCTCCCAGTTAACCCAGTTGGCTTGGTTACATCTGCTGCTCACGCTATTTCTTGTCATCATTCCATCCCTATTGCCCTTTTTCACCCTTGAACTTTGTTAACCAGTAACATTACACAAACCTCACAGTTCTCCTTTTCTCCTTAATAACATAGCACAGAATTGTTTTCCTTACAGGAACAGGGGCTGATCATACAAGTATATCAGGCAGCTCCTGGCTTCGCTTTAGCCCTGAGCCCTGGCTGAGGAGTAACTCAGATGTTAGCCTGAGGTGTAGTGCGCAGTCTTCTCAGCATAAGGTTTGGGGCTTACAGGGTCAGTGTACTTCAGTGTTTCAGTATTATTCCATTTCACTTTTGCAGGAATAGAGGACTGAGCACACAGGTGGTGGGGGAGCCTATATTTTATTTGATACTCAATACGTCTCATTTGGTACCTTGCCATGTCTGATGGTCTTCTCTGTTCAGACCTTCTCATGCCTGAGAAATGAAATTGCTTCCCTTTAAGTTGGCTCCATGTCACATCTTGAAAGGAACAACCTTACCGGAAGGGAAAATAACAGGGAGATTGCATTCCTTGTCTTTCTGCAAGGGAGCCTAAAACACAACTCCTGCTTATTTTCTTGGCTCTCTTATATTTAGAAGACAGACTTGATGCAAAAGAGTATGTTGAAGTGTTCATTTTAGCTTCCACTGGAGCTTGGTTTTTAAAGTGGACTTGGCTCCCAGTGAGTTCAAGAGCCACTGCAATCTACTTTAAAAGTGATTTTTTTCTTTCATTAGGCCTGTCCTTGCTCTCATTTTGCTCAAAGTCAAAGGTGGACAGAAGCAACTCAAATCTGATTGAGAATCAATGCATACAAATACAAGGTCATGTGCCTGGGAACAACAGAGACACACTTGCTGTGGAACAGGGAGTTGGATCCTGCTAAGCAGCAGCTCTGGAAAGGACATAGGAGTTCACAGCAGAAGAGTGCCCTGGTGTCAGCAGCACCGTGCTACAACAAAAGGGACATTGCTGCTACCTCTGTAGTAACATACTGAACACAGAGGCGGCACACCCCCTCTATTTGGCAGCGGTGAGGCTGTTGCTGACACACTTGAGCTCATTGGCTCTGAAGTGCTGGAGATGTGGGAAAAGCATTTGCAGTTTTTGAGTGCTGTCAGTTTTGCAGGTCCTTGCATCGTCTCTTCCCAAAGCTTTGCATACACTACAGCCATCTTCTTTGCTAACAGTCAATTTGTGGAGGAGCCCAACACTAAGGGACAGAAGCCTCCATGCAGCTTTTTAAAAATGGCATTGGGCAGGTGTGTGTGTTCTTGTGCTAAACGTTTGAAAGGCAGAGACCAGTTCAGCCAGTCCCTTCATACCTGCTGCTAGGACAAGAAAATGGAGGAAAGCCAGGACTAGCCCAAGAGAGGCAAGCAATTGTGTCTCTGCAGGAGTTCATGGTGTGTGCTGCACTCCAGAGCTCTGCTGTGACACATACCTGGAGACAGACAAGCTAAACTTAACCTCGGAAGCTTTAAGTGAAAACTAATCTTCCTCCTGGGTCACAACCTGACTGGAGACCAGAACTTGACGTGTCCTTCAGGAAAAGCCTGTCACAGTGCTGGAAGCCAGTTCCTAGAATGCAGGCGATGGAGTGAGGAATGCAGACTCATGGCATGTGTGGGGCCTAGATTCATCTTCATTCCATCACAGCCTGTTATCATAGGCGAGCCCGGCACTGATTCTAATGTTTCCTTCAGATTTAAAAA